>CATKRY010000083.1:34230-127650 GCA_949775005.1 Orthosia gothica
CATTGAACATTAATATTAAGCTTGAAAGGTCTCGACTGATGAAGTCCACGCTCCGTCCAGCACAGGTCCAGGTCCAAAACCCCGAGAGCTTTCAGCTCGAACTCCAGAATCGTTTCGAGTGCCTAGGGAGCTCCGTGGACGAATACAGCGACGGGTTCGTGGAAGCTGTCCATACGGTCGGGTCTAAGTTTTTCAAGACCCGTCGTACAGATAGTATCAAAAAGCTCTCTGATCATACCCTCAAGCTTATGAAGGAGAGGCGTGAGATGATCCTGCAGTCTTCAGATGAGGCGTGCAAATACCGGCAGATCAATAGACAGATCTCTAAATCCTTGAAAAGAGACCTCCGCCGCTTTAATACCGAGCGTATTAAAGACGCGATTGAGCGAAATAAAGGCTCCAAGGTGTTTTCAAGGGATCTGTCTATTGGACAGAGCCAGCTCACGAAACTGAAGACCGATGATGGCAGGATTGTATCCGCCAAACCGGAGCTTCTGAGGGAGATAGAGAGTTTCTATGGGTAGTTGTACACGTCAACCAGTAAACCCGTTGCGAATCTAGCAAACGACCCAAGAGCTAGATTGACCCGACACTATACCGAAGATATCCCGGACGTCAGCCTGTACGAGATTAGGATGGCTCTGAAACAGCTTAAAAACAACAAGGCGCCGGGTGATGACGGAATCACGGCTGTACTCCTGAAGGCGGGTGGAAAACCGGTCCTCAAGGCTCTTCAGAAGCTTTTTGATTCCGTCATACTCGAGGGCAAAACGCCACAGGCATGGTGCAGGGGTGTGGTGGTCCTCTTCTTCAAGAAGGGCGACAATGCCCGGCTGAAGAACTATAGGCCCATCTCGCTTCTTAGCCATGTTTACAAGTTGTTTTCAAAAGTCATCACGAATCGTCTCGCGCGCAGGTTTGACGATTTCCAGCCTCCCGAACAAGCCGGATTCCGAAAAGGCTTTAGCACCGTAGACCACATACATACGCTGCGGCAGGTTATATAGAAGACCGAAGAGTGTAACCTGCCTCTCTGTTTAGCGTTTGTGGACTACGAGAAAGTCTTCGATTCGATCGAGACTTGGGCTGTACTGCAGTCTCTCCAACGGTGCCAGATCGACTACCGGTACATTGAGGTGTTGAAGTGTCTGTACAAAAACGCCACCATGTCAGTCCGTCTTCAGGATCAGACCTCGAAACCAATCCTTCTCCAGCGCGGCGTAAGACAGGGAGACGTCATTTCTCCGAAACTGTTCACTGCTGCGCTGGAGGACGTCTTCAAGGTTCTGGACTGGAAGGGGCTTGGCATCAACGTTAATGGCGAGTACATCACTCACCTTCGGTTTGCCGACGACATAGTGGTCATGGCTGAGACCATGGAGAGCCTCAGTAAAATGCTCGATGACCTTAGTAGAGCTTCCGAAAGAGTGGGTCTTAAAATGAACATGGACAAAACCAAGGTCATGGTGAACGCCCATGTAACACCCACTCCTATAAAGATCGGAGACTCTACACTCGAAGTTGTAGACGATTATGTTTACTTGGGACAAACGGTCCAGTTGGGTAGGTCCAACTTCGAGAAAGAAGTCAACCGTCGAATCCGACTCGGCTGGGCGGCGTTCAGGCGGTTGCGTGGTATCTTCTCGTCCAATTTACCGCAGTGTCTCAAGACAAAAGTCTATGACCAGTGTGTGTTGCCAGTGATCACCTATGGGACCGAGACGTGGTCGCTCACAATGGGCCTTATCAGAAAGCTTAAAGTCACCCAAAGGGCAATGGAGAGGGCTATGCTCGGAATTTCCTTGCGTGATCACGTCAGAAATGATGATATCCGCAGGAGAACCAAAGTTACCGACATAGCCCGAAGAATTGCCAAACTTAAGTGGCAGTGGGCAGGGCACATTGCTTGCAGAACGGATGGCCGATGGGGCCGAAAAGTTCTGGAGTAGCGACCGCGAACTGGAAGACGATACGTTGGAAGGCCTCCCACTAGGTGGACCGATGACCTGGTTAAGGTTGCGGGAAGGCGCTGGATGCGAGACGCACGGATCGGTCAATGTGGCGACGCCTGGGGGAGGCTTATGTCCAGCAGTGGACGTCTTTCGGCTGAAATGATGATGATGATGATGAGGTGACCCCGGTGGTTCCGTCGTCCAACTCCAAATAAAAAAATAAAAACATACTAACATACAAAATCTCTTTATAATATTAGTATTAGTATAACTATGGAGAAGGCCTATGACAGTGTGTGGAGGGATGAACTGTGGTCGACGCTATTCGGGTACGGTGTGGACTGGCGCAACGTACGGGCACTGAAATCTCTATATAGGGATTCCAGTGCTTGTGTTAGGATTAATGGGGCGTATACGAACTGGTTTACCATCTCAAGGGGTGTTAGACAGGGCTGTGTTGCGTCACCGTGGCTGTTCAACTTGTACATGGATAGTTGTCTGATAGGTTTGAAAGAGCATGAGTGTGGATTGAGGATGAATGAGTTGCCTGTCAAATGCCTTCTCTATGCAGATGATCAAGTTCTACTTGCATCGTCAGCAGAACAGTTGCAAGACATGGTGACTGTGATGAATGAAGCTTTTAAGTTAAAAGGGATGAGTATAAATGTGAACAAGACTAAGGTAATGGTTTTTGAAAGAGAAGACGATGTATCGAAGTGTGAAGTGAAAATAAGAGATAACAGTGTGGAGCAGGTGAACGAGTTTGTATATCTGGGAAGTATGTTTACAAGGGATGGAAAGATTGAAGAGGATGTGGAAAGGAGAGTGAAGGCAGGGAATAAAGTGAATGGTGCTATACATGCAGTTGTGACCAGCAAGTCGATGTCTCCGGAAGCTCGACTCGCCGTTCACAACAGCGTGCTAGTGCCTACACTTATGTATGGAAGTGAAGGTTGGGTATGGCTAAAAAAACATGGAAGTAGGATTAATGCAGTAGAAATGCGCTCCTTGCGGAGTATGTGTGGTGTAACTTTAAATTATAGATTGAGGAATGAGGTAATAAGACAACGTTGTGGTTTAAAAGAAGATGTAGTGACTAAAATTGAAAAGAGTATGTTAAGATGGTTTGTCCATGTTGAGAGGATGAATGAAAGGCGACTAACGAAAGGTATTTACAAGGCAGACGTGAATGGAAACGCCGGGAGCCTTATAGGTGATGTTCTTCAGAAAGGCCAAGTGCGCAGTACCCATAACCGGCGTGTGTGTATGACTAGATGTATGAATGTGTGTGAAGCAAAAGAAGTATGTAAGTATCGTAGCAGGTGGCGTTCTGTAGTTTCTGCCTACCCCCATGGGAAAAAGGCGTGAGTTTGTGTGTGTGTGTGTGTGTAGTATAACTATACATAATCGTCAATTCAGGTTTTTACTAGCAATCAAACGATTTTAAATTCAAAGATTTACTCTTTGAATTTGGCTATAAATGATAATCCTGTTAATTGGAGGTACCTACCAAAACTAAAAATAGAAAACTTTTTAACAAAAAATCAACCCGGCTTCCAGAACAAAAAACTACAAAGCAAAAAATAAAATTCTTTAGTAGTTACAGTTTAGTAGTAACACGTACTTCGGAAAAGAATATTTTTTTTTTTCCTTTGTTGTTTTTTGTTCTGGAATTCGGTTTGATTTTTTGTTAAAAAGTTTTAGTAGCTACTGCTTCACTCGTAAATGGAGTATACAAACTTAAAATACCTACCACTCTAGTGGCAGCTGTGGTAGAATGTCCAGCTATTTGGCACCGTAGATTGGGACATGCAAACAGTCATTACATTAATAACATGCAGAATGCTGTAAGAGGAGTTGTTTTGGACAAAAAAGCAGATATTAGCAAGATGATTTGCGTCGTGTGCTGCCAAGGCAAACAAAGTCGATTGCCTTTTCTTCATGAAGGCAACAGAAGTATGGAGCTGTTAAATATAGTTCACTGTGATATCTGCGGGCCGATGGAAAGTGTCTCGCTCGGAGGATCAAGGTACTTTCTTCTTTTTGTTGACGACTTCAGCCGCATGGTTTATGTCTATTTCTTAAAGAATGAAAGTGAGGCTTTTCAATATTTTAAGGAATATGAAGCAGAAGTTGAGAATCTAATATCCAAGAAAATTAAGAATCTAAGAAGTGATAATGGCAGAGAATTTTGCAATAATGATTTTGATAATAATTTAGTTTTCTTTTATGGGTTTGCTCTTGACTCTAGTCTAGGTCAAAGGCGACAGAGACGAGTCTACGATGGAGTGAGCTTACCCAGACGAAGCCTGTTCACTCTAACTTTGAAGAGATTCGGGTTGAATGTGTTCGGAAACACAGACGCAGGTAGTGAGTTCCATTCATTCGCTGTGCGCATTATGAAGGATTTTTGGAAGCGCTTGGTGCGAATAGGTGGAATGGCAACAAGGTAAGGATGGTAACTTGCAGTGCGTCTGGATGTCCGATGGTAGAAGGGGGCTGGTGGGATAAGGTCGTGGAGCTCTTGAGCACACTCACCGAAGTACAGTCTGTAGAAGACCGACAAGCAGGCAACTTTGCGGCGATTAGCCAAGCTATTAAGCTTGGCATCCACAAGTTCAACGTCACCGATGAGCCTCTTGGCTCTGCGTTCCACCGAGTCAAGCGCGGCAAGCTGATACTTTGCTGAGCCATCCCAAAGGTGGCTGCAATACTCCATGCAGGATCGGACTTGCGCTTTGTATGAAAAACGAAATGAGGAATAATTCATCAAAAGTCAAATCCATATACACCTGAACAAAATGGGCTTTGTGAACGTATGAATAGAACGATCAGAGAAAAGGCTAGATGTCTTTTGTTTGAGGCTAACCTGGACAAAAGGTTTTGGGCAGAAGCCATTAACACTGCTGTTTATTTACCGAACCGCATTGTGAAAACTGGATTAAATAATCGCACCCCATATGAGTTATGGATTAACACTAAACCAAATCTTAGTCACATGAGAATATTTGGTAGTATCGTCATGCAGCACACTCCTAAAGAAAAAAGACTTAAGTGGGACAAAAAATCTGAAAAATGTATTCTGGTGGGTTATCCTGAAGATGTCAAAGGATACAGGGTGTATAACCCAACAACTTGGGTAATTAAAACCAGTCGAGATGTTATCATTATTGAAGAACACAACTTACATACTGTAATTGAAGTTGAAAGTCTACATGACAAGCCAAAAGTCAGTCCAATAAGTCAGGATCTAGTGGGGAAGCTTACGGAGGATAAATATAATTCAGATGATACTTTTGTTTCTACGGGAAGTGTTGACAATGATGAAACTTATATACCAAGCGATGAAACTGCGGTTGGTGATGACAACCTTGATATAAACACAATTCAAAAGCTTCAACCACAGAGACAGAGACGAAAGCCTGATAGGTTTGGTTTAATGTGCATTAATAACAAACCACTTGATTTTGAAGACCTGACACTTGAGGATGCACTACAGGGACCCGAGATGGAGCATTGGGAGCAAGCTATCAAAGATTAGTTGCAAAGCATTGACGACAATGATGCATGGCAAATTGTAGATACTCCGAGTGATGAGACTATAGTCAAGTGCAAGTGGGTTCTGAAAAAGAAAAGTGACAATTACAATAAAGTGCAATATAGTGCAAGACTGGTAGCTAATATTTTTGCGTACACCCTACGCAAAAATATGGTGTGGACTATGAGGAGATTTTCTCCAGTAGTTAGACATAGTACATTAAGATTATTGTTTTCATTGTCTGTGTAATTAAATTTAGATGTTGCTCATCTCGATGTCAAGACTGCATTTTTGAATGAAGACTTGGATATGACTATATACATGCAAAAGCCAGCAGGTTTGGGTTGTTCAGATGACAACAAAGTCCTCAAATTAAAAAAGGCTATATGTATATGGTCTCAAGCAAGCCTCTCGTGCTTGGCATAAAAAGGTAGATAACTGTATGTTAGCAGATGGCTATAAAAATCTAAATTGGAACCTTGTTTGTATCCAAAAATTGTTGGTAATAAAAGAACCATTGTAACATTGTATGTCGATGATTTTTTTATATTTACAAATGATGACAGCGAATTGAAGCATCTAAAAGGAATGTTAAGTAGCAATTTTAAAATTAAAGATTTGGGATGTCTTAAATAATGTCTTGGTATGTCTGTAAACTTTGATAAAAATCATAATACTGTTACATTGAGTCGAAAGGGCTATATTGATCAATTATTATGTAAATTTAACATGTCGGAATGTAAGACAGCTGTCACTCCAATAGAGGCAAAGTTAACTGTTAAGAAGGTAGAAAATGTCCTCTGTCTCTGTCACCTCTGATCTAGACTAGAGTCAAGAGCAAACCCGTCAAAAAAAAAAAAAAACAAGTAGTCTGAATCCATATCAACATTTTTATTCAGTGACTGGGCGACTAAAGGTTAAATACGCAGAAAATAAATAAATAACGGTTTGGAAAATTATAAACAATGTAACACACAGAAACAAAAGAAATAATACTGATTACACGCTTGAGACTACACATGGACTTATTGGAGATAAAAATGAAGTTGCTCAAGAATTTGTAAATTTCTTTACCAGCATCCCAATTAAAACTACTGAACGCTTAAATTCTTCGCCGTTGCTCGCTTCTGGTTTATTACACGCTAACGTTTCAGCCTCCCAACTGAATTTAACTTTTCACATTTAACCCAATAACATTAATAAACGGTTTAAGCAAATAAAGGTAAAACTGACCGAAGATCTATTGGGATTGTCCATCAAAGTTTGTACCTCCATTATTCAGACTATAGCGCCGTACTTGGCTTTGATTTTTAATTTGTGTGTAGATCAAGGAGTCTTTCCGGATCTAATGAAACATAGTAAGGTTATACCACTTTTTAAATCTGGGGACAGTAAAGACACAAATAATTATAGATCTGTGTCCGTGCTGCCGGTTTTCAGCAAGGTATTTGAAAAGATAATGCTAAATCAAATGCTCATTCATTTTAATACGAATAAAATCCTACACGAGAAACAGTATGGTTTCACCAAAGGACGTTGTACAACCGACGCTGGTGTCACCTTATTAAAACACATCTTTGATGTGTGGGAGGAGGGGCAAGATGCCATAGGTATTTTCTGCGACCTGTCGAAGGCGTTTGATTGCGATGATCATGAAACATTGCTTTTGAAACTTGAGCATTACGTGCTAGGCCTTTTAGCATTAAGTTTAGTAAAATCCTATTTGAATGATAGACAGCAATTAGTCCAAATAAACGGTGTCAATTCGTCGGGGTTGAACGTGAAAATGGGGGTACCCCAAGGCTCAATTTTAGGTCCTTTCTTATTTTTAGTTTTCATTAACGATTTACTCCATCTATTGAAAAACAAACTAAACATGGTGTTATTTGCTGACGACACTTCTTTGATTTTTAAGATAAATAGACGTACGAGTAACGTTGCCGACGTAAATAATGCATTGCAGCAAGTTCTGAATTGGTTCTGCTAATAATTTAGTTTTAAATGCAAAAAAAACTAAGTGTGTAAAATTTGCCTTGCGCAATGTCAAAAGTTATGATTGTGACATTATATTAAACAACGAGAAGCTAGAATTCGTCGACTAAACGGTTTTCCTGGGGATCACCCGAGACTCAAGGTTGCAATGGGGTACTCATATAATATCACTTGCGGGGAGGTTAAGTTCGGCAGCTTATGCTGTTAGAAAAATTCGTCAATTTACTGATGTAGATACCGCGAGGCCGGTCTATTTTAGTTACTTTCATAGTATTATGTCTTACGGTATATTACTATGGGGAAGGGCTGCAGACATTCAGTCAATTTTTATTCTGCAAAAACGAGACATCAGAGCGATATACAATCTTTGCCGGAGCGATTCTCTAAGGGAACTGTTTAAGGACATTATTATAACATCATGACGGAACCTTGTCAATATATTTATGAAAACATCATGTACGTGAGAAAGAATTTACATCTTTTTAGTAAAAACAGCGATAGACATAGCTATGTTACTAGAAATAGGGATCAATTAATTCAACCAGGTTTCAGGCTGGCTAAAGTAGCGTCATCTTTTATGGGGTACTGTATAAAATGTTACAATAAAATACCTCCCCACATTCTAGAACTGAATGAGGCGAAATTCAAAACTTTAATAAAACGCACACTATGCAGGCAGGCATATTATAGGTTGAGGGATTACATCGCTAATAAAAATGCTTGGCTTAACGCTAGTCCAGATCCACAGCCACTAGGGCACAATAACAAGTGATAAGCAGAAAAGTTCTGAAGTATGGTTGGACCTGCTGAAGACTGTATGTATTTGTGTTGTATAAACTCAATTTATTTTTGTATTATATAACTGCACAGCACATATGTGAGTACTATGTACCAACTGTAAATCTACCATTTACTGTACCTTTGTGTCGTTCGTTGACTTCAGTGTGCCCTGGCAGTTGATAGTGTGTCATGCTCTCTCTAATGTCTCTCTGATGGTGGCACTTGTGTTGGATCATTCGGTTCCCTTCATGTTGGTTGAACTGAGTGGTGCCGATCCATGTGTCATGGACATTTGTCATAACTTAGCTGCCTCCGACTGTTTTTAATTATTTTTAATTGTTTGTTTTGCTGTAGAAGCTTTTAAGTGCGTTATTTTTTACATCGTTCTCACATATATGTATTTTTTTTCAACAAGAATAATGTAACCATATACTTTTTTTTTTCTATTGTATCTGCAATCAGTCTTGAGTACTTTAAGCAGATGTGGCAAGTGTCAATTGGCATTTCGAGTGTGCTTTCCAGCGAAAGCAACTACTCATAGGTTTAGCATGTATTAAATGCTACTCAAGAGCGTACAGACAGAATGTCTTTTCTTTTGAGACGTTTCTGGTATGTGCGTGTTGTCAAACCAGTGGCCAGTTCATTCGGATGCCTCTCCAGCCTTTCCAAGTATGTTTTACTTATGGCCTAGATTTCCTCTTTCACCGAGTTCATTTGAAAGTGGTTGTTTATTTCACAATTTGTAATGAACCAAGGCCTATTGTATGTGGATCTCAGAATCACATTTTGCATGCGCTGGATGATGGATATATTAGAATTGCTACAACTCCCCCATAGCTGGATGCCCTACATCCACACAGGCTTTATAACGGTTTTATATATAAGGAGTTTGTTGTCAGTTGATAATTTGCTGTTCCGTCCAAATAGCCAGTGTTGGTTTTTGTACCGCAAGTTGAGCTCATCTCGCTTGGTCTTTTTTTTTTTTTTTTTTTTTTTTTTTTTTTTTTTTTTTTTTTAAAAAAAAAAAAACGTTGCCCCACACTAGGAATTTCTTCCTGTATCGTGGGTGCGTTTACAAACATATAAACTCACATACACAACACCCAGAGCCGGAACAACTATCTGTAGGTCATACAAATATTTGTTCCGTGCGGGAATCGAACCCGCGACACGCAGCACAGCAGTCAATCGCTCAACCACTGCGCCAACCGTGCGCCGCTTTATGTGCTGCCTCCACGTTAGGCGGCGATCAAGATGTAGTAGGTATCTCACACAATCTTTATGTGGTAGTAAGTTGTCATTAAGCTTTTCTGGCGGACAATCACCTCTGCGTAGCGTGAAAGTGACCTGTACCGACTTAGATGAGCTAACTGTTATTCGCCACTTTTGGAGCCAGTCAGATATTTTGTCTAGCCCTTTTTGCAGCGTTTGTGAAGCAATTGTGGGGTCATGGTTGCTAGCTAGAATTGCAGTATCATCAGCAAAGATAGCTGTAGTCACGCTGTCCTCTGCTGGCAAGTCTGCTGTGTACAACGTGTACAGAATCGATCCTTGGGGGACGCCAGCCTTTATTTCAGATAAATTCGACGTTGCCTCAGCTTCTTTGACTTGAAATAGTCGATCTGTTAGGTAGCTCTTCATTTGCTCATAGATGTTATGAGGAAGACAAGCCTTTATCTTATAAAGTAAGCCCTTGTGCCAAACGCGGTCGAAAGCCTGCTGAATATCCAGGAAAGCTGAGCAACAGAACTCCCTTTCCTCCAGCGATTTCCTAATCCTGTCGCACACTCTGTAAACCTGTTCGACGGTGGAGTGCTCAGGTCGGAATCCAAATTGGTGACAAGGTATGGTGTTATTTTCCTTTAAAATTTGTTGTATTCTGCAGGGAGTTTCTCAAAGATTTTCGACAGTACTGGTAGTAAGCTAATAGGTCTATAGGATGTCACCACATTGGGTGGTTTGCCTGGTTTATGTACCATGAGTATCTGTGAAACCTTCCACTCCTGTGGAAAGTACTATACTCTTAGGACCCCATTGTAGAGTGTCGTTAGAAACACAATGGCCTTTTTTGGTAGTTGCAATAAATTGGAGATCTTGTCTTAGAAAGGCGTTTATTTCTTTTTCAGATACGGAATTTGTTGCCTCGTTAGGACGGAATACAGTTGCCAAATGCTCAGCAAAAGTATCAGCCTTTTCTTGAGGTGTTCTTGCCCAACCATGGCTTCTTCTGAGAGGTGGTACAGCTACCTGGGGTCTGGTATATTGCTTTGTGAACTTCCAAAGAGAGTAGTTGGTTGTGGCTGAAGGAGTAAGTGATTCAAGCTGGGTTTCTAAAGTGTTATCATGCCAGGTTTGAAGCAGTTCTTTAAACCTGCCAGCGGCCTTACGGAAATTGTATTTGTCTTCGTTCAAACCACTTTTTATCCTACGAAGTCTTCTTTTTCAAGCAATGATTCCTTTATTTCCAGGGGTTAATCAGAAGATCTAATTTTACTTGGACATTCGGGAGTACTGATCCAACATGCTTCTTGGATCATATTTGTTACATACTGAGTAGCAGTGTCTATATCATCTGGAGTTTTTAATGCTATTTTTAGCTCAATATTATCTACAATGTACTATCTGAAACCCTCCCAGTCTGTGTACTTATTGGTTAATGTTGATGGTCTCGCAATTTCAATCAGTCTTGAACTTATTGTAAGTAATACCGGTGTATGATCAGATGATGTATCATAACACGGTTCTGGCTTTAGGTAGTCTTTAGACAAACCTTTACTGATGAAAAAATCCAGCAAATCTGGGGTTTTTCGTGAGTCACTAGGCCAGTATGTATGTTCAGCAGTAGAAATTGCAGATAAGTTGTTCCCTTGAATGCTCAGTTTCAGTTGTCTACCTCGAGTGGTAATTAGCCCTAACCCCAAGATGTATGCTTCGCATTTCAATCGCCTCCTGCTACAAAACGGTTACCAAGTGACATAAATAAGTGCGAAAACATGGTGTCACTAATTTTATGTTTTGGTGGGCAGTAGACAGCCGACACGTTCAGACACTCATTTACGTCTTCCACGCTTATTGTTGTAGCTTGGATGTGGTCGGTTTTATATTCTGGCATTAGGTGATGTTTGATCGTCTTTTTTACTATCACTGCCGTCCCAGCATGGGCCGTCCCATCAGGATGATTTGTTAGGTAGCATTGGTGGTCTGGAAATTTAACATTAGTAGTCGAGGTGCAATGTGCTTCAGAAATCAGTAGAATATCTAGCTTTTGCTCCGTCATTAATAGTTCAACCTCATTTTTATTTGGGGTTAGCCCATTTATGTTGAAAGTACCAATCCTTAAAGCAGTCATTTTGTTAGCCTGTCGACGAGTTAAGTTATGAGGCTCATTAAAGTATTCATTTGGTGTAAGATAGACTTAAACTTCTCAGATTGCTTTAATAGTAATTGTTCGATTGTCATACTTGTGTGCGTAGGGTTAGGAGTATTATGTCGTAGTGACTCAGCATAAGATGCGAACTTGGTACCAGGAATGATTTGGTCAGCTTCGCCAGCTTTTTCAGTGGAATCATTGGCAACATACTTAGTTGGTGCTTGTTGGCGAGGCTCAACCGATGTAAAAGCAGTCTTTTTTGGTTATTCGGGCTAAAATTTCCTTATACACTGCACAACCCCTATAGTTAGCAGGGTGCGGCCCACTGCATAGTGCACACAGAGCAGGTGTTTGGCGATCAAGCTTCTGCATGCATTGCATTCTGAAGTCTTGTGGGACTGCCCACATTTAACGCAACGGTAAGGGCGCATGCAGTAGTTCTTTGAGTGGCCATATTGTTGGCACCTCTGACATTGTACGATCGATTTGGTTTTTCTTGGATCTTCTATAACGATAGATTGGTGGTATATATACTTTAAGTCCTTTACCGCTTTATTGTTTGATCCAGGAGCCAGATTTACAAAGAATGTAGAGGTTGGTTATTTCTCGGGGCCGTACTTAGCATTGATAATTGCCGCAGTAACTGTATTTCCTGTAGCCTTAATTTATTCCCTAATGATACTAGTGGGCGTAGATGGATGTAAGTTGCGAATAACTACTCTAAAGCATCTCATATCCTTTCTGTTAAAAGTATGCCCAATGAGTCCTTTCTCCCTCACAAGCACTATTAGCTTTTTGTAGGTGTCAATGTTCACACTACTAATTCTTAGCTGATTTCGATTCACAATCTTGAAAGTGTATTGTCTTCTTTCAGCAACAGTTTCTAGAAGTTCAGTCAATTTTCTGACATCTTCTGTCCCGTAAAGGATGATCGGTGGAGGTTTGCTAGGTTTTTTGACTGGTTCTTCGGGATCATTTTGGGTCAGGTCAATTGACAGGCCACTGAATCTACTGGCTGTTTTCAAAGCTTCAGGAGAAGGGCAGCTTGACATTTTCCGTTTTTTGAAATTCGTTTTTGATGGTACTCTTTGTCAGGATGGGGGCTGTGGTACATTGACTTCCGCCATAGTATTAAGGGATTCCACATCAATGTTTCCTTTGGATGGTTTGACAGATGGGTTATTTCCATGCGAGGCAGATCTTGGCTTTGATAGGAACAAGCTTGGATGGAAGGCTTGTTGCACAATTTTTTTGTTACTGCTGTTGCAAGTAGTATTCACCAACACAGGAGACTGGTCACCTACTCCTGAGCGGTCTTCGATAACATGATCCATAATTTCTGGGTTAATTTAAGTTTTTATGTGGCAACACTGGTTTGAAGATGGAAACCCTTTCGACAATGACATTATAATGAAGGTTTTGAAAGTGTCAAAAAAATATCAATGCAAATGAGAATATAAGTTTTTCACTGATATATTCTGAAGATTTAAATCACTAGATAACGATAACACAGTTTCCGAGACACTTCAACCACACTTCAACAATGTTTTGGGGCACAACTTCACAGTATTTATCACAAATCGCGAAATTAATTGAGGAGCGTATGTGCTTCTGACAACTGTTTTACAGCAACATCTCTATATCTCTACCATATACATGTAAAACATTATTTTTTGTCCATTCTTCTCCATAACAAGCTACATTTCCGAATGGACGGTAGAATCAATTATTAACACTTTTAATTATTTTGGCGTTCGAAAGTGCCGCTTAATGGCCTAATTGAATAAATAAATTTTGATTTTGATTTTAGTACTACTCAGCCACTTTGCAAAATAAATACACAAGCACGAATCACAATACGAACGTGAACTTAGAGAGAACAGTAGAAGAAACGTTATAAAAAACAACATTGCAGCTAAACTCAATATTGCTCATCATTGCTCTAAATACCAATCAGTAAAATTATTTAATAGGTTGCCTACCGACTTAAGATCATTGATTTACAAAGGTACTCTATTCAAAGCTAAACTTAAGGCATTCCTGTTGAATAAATGTTTATATCCTCTATCTGAATTGTAGACAAAGGATGGCAAATACATTTATATTTAGTAATTTACCTTTTTTTACTGTTTACAATCTATTGATTGAGGAATGAGGTAATAAGACAACGTTGTGGTTTAAAAGAAGATGTAGTGACTAAAATTGAAAAGGGTATGTTAAGATGGTTTGGCCATGTTGAGAGGATGAATGAAAGTCGACTTACGAAAGGTATTTACAAGGCAGACGTGAATGGAAACGCCGGGAGGGGACGCCCTAGAAAGACATACATTGACCTTATAGGTGATGTTCTTCAGAAAGGCCAAGTGCGCAGTACCCATAACCGGCGTGTGTGTATGACTAGATGTATGAATGTGTGTGAAGCAAAAGAAGTATGTAAGGATCGTAGCAGGTGGCGTTCTGTAGTTTCTGCCTACCCCCATGGGAAAAAGTTATTATTATTTATGAATGGTTGTAAAAAATTTCATGTTATGTGTTTATAAATTTATTCTATAGTATACAAAAAGTCTAATTATGCGTATATTTAATGTCACAATATTTATCATATGTTAATGATTATTTTTAGTGAAATTTACTGTTTGAAATTCATAATTTTAATTGATAGCAAGGGGTCTTCAAGTCAAGAGTGAATAGGTTACTTCTAGGCAAGCGTGCTTCACCTTCGACCACATCATCACTTAACATCAGGCGAGATAGTGGTCAAACGCAAGTCAAACGCGAGCGAGAAAAAAAAAGCTGTAATAAATTAATTAATGTACTACATAATTCAAACACAATGTGAATTTTTATATGAACAAATAAATCACCCGTTTAGGGGTGGAATTTCCAAAAACCAATAAATACATAAATTATCTTTATCAACCAACAGCGTAAATCTAAAATTTCACGTATCCAACTTAGAAACTGTAGAAATTTCATACAAACTTATTACCCCTTTACGGGTGGAATTTCCCAAAATTCTTTTTTGTTTGCACTTACGTCACTTGAGGAAACCTCCCGCCAAATTTAATTGTTATACGTCAAGCGGTTTTCAATATTTCGTGATGAGTGAGTGAGTGATCTTTCGCTTTTATATATATAGAAGATTGTGAAATTTTTGCCATAGGTGTTGTTTACAAAAGCAAAAAAAAAATAAGAATCGTAGAAAATTGTCGGATGGTTCCATAGTCACCTATTGGCTTTAATTAAATAGGCTGGGATGCTTTAAGAGGCTAGAGGCTTTCGTTTTCATATTTGACAACACATTTACAGTGAACTAAGCTGTGGAAGGATGCATGGCTTATTTACACTGAGTCGTCTGAAGGCGGTTGGTGGAAGGGTTACTTTTGCTGAAGCGACCGTTAACTTCTGCTTGAATGCTGATCCAAACTTTGAGTGCGAACTTAGCCGTCAAACGACTATTCGTTTTAACGGGGTCATTGGACAACTTCGGCTGCCCGCCAAAGATATCGAATTAGTGTATTCGAGCCAGTCCTTTGCCAATCAGAGGCCAGAGAACACGTCTTTAATTTTATTGTCTTTTTTTATTAAATCGATAAACGTAAAATAACATTTTAAAATATGGGTATAAAGTCAGTGCGGTTGTATGTTTTAGTTTTATGTTTAGAATTTGTTGGTGGCCAGATCTCTCCGTGTCCTGGTACTTTTGACTTTGAAATAGATGGAGTTGATGTGTACGGGATTATTACTGTGAAGCCAGACGATGACCAGGAGCCGGTGTCTGTCCTGGAAATAATAGTAAATGAGACACAAGCCTGGAGCCGTGTGAGTATCCATTCTATGAGTTGTTCGATATTTTAGATACCTACATAAAATCGACTACTAAAAGAATCATAGGAATATAATGCCACTTTCAACGACCAATCTATAAATGCCCGTCGTGAATAATCTTTAACATGTATTTTTGAAGGAATGTGGTATCAAAACCAAAACAACCATAAGACAGACCATCCCAAACCAACCAACCCATAGAAATATTATTATATCTATGAACCAACCTCTAGACAAAGTCATTCTATCAACGATGGCGATGATTGAAATGCAAAAATGTAAGGGATTGGTCACTCGGGAAAGTTCAATAGTGCTCGGCACACTCATTTTTGACTTTATTTCAATCTCCACGGCACGGCGACGCTTTCTTTGATAGAATGTCACTAGTTCCCCTCATTTGTTTTTGTATGGTTATTGTTTCGTACTCGTACCATAAACTTGAAAAGCATTTTTATAATAATACAAAAATGCTTTCCAGAAGTAAAGTTAAAATATTTTAAGATTCAGTCCCAGCTTGCCTACAGAGAGTGATGTTGAAAGTTCAAGCATATTGTTGGTGGTCACTTATAAGCCTGGGCATTACCTGAATATATACTGTTTTTTTTATTTTTTTTATTTGTTAATAGTCTCGCGTTTGACCACTATTTCGCCTGATGTTAAGTGATGATGTGGTCGAAGGTGAAGCACGCTTACCTAGATGTAACCTATTCACCCTTGACTAGAAAACACCTAGGTTGTAGCTATCAGGAAACAAAGATGCCGACAGGGAATTCCACTCCTTAGCTGTACGCACAATTAAAGTATTTTCAAAACGCTTTGTGCGTATGGGTGGCATATCCACCATGTACCGATGGCGCATTGCCGTACGTCTTGTAGTCCGATGATGGAAAGGGTTAGGCGGAATCAAATTGTGCAGTTCCATCGCACACTCCCCGAAATGTAACCGATAGAAAACCGACAGGCTGGCAACTCGTCGTCGGTGTTCAAGGCCAGTGCTATTCTCTAAGGATACAGCCTTGAGCGCAGTGCTGTGCCAGCGAAAAATCTACAGTTTGGTATTCGCTAAGCCGCGAATAGCGACACTAGCGCTCTAAGCTGTGACGGCCGTGAGTTAGAACTACTCAATGTCGAGCAAGTTGACAGTTCTTCATACATTTTGGTATTGCGTAAGAAAAAACAACATCGAATAGGCTCGCAGCCTGGCTTACAGCCTCGTTTTTATCTGTCAAATCCAAAAGCCACTATTTTTGCGCGTAACGTAATTCTTCTTGGTTTTTAATCTAACTAATATTATAAATGTGAAAGTTTGGATGGGAAGTTTTGTTGGTTTGGATGTGTGTGTGGATGTATGTTTGTTACGCAACTACGCCAGAATGAAACTGGATGAAATTATGCATAGAGATTAGAATAGAATATTCTTTATTGTACACCATAAAAGTTATAAACATTTACGAGGAAAACCTATTAATACGGGTACAAAGGCGGAATAGAGATAGATTATAGCTATAAGAACGACGAAGCGAAGCGGATGGCTGATGGGGTAGAAAGATTCTAGAGTGGCGACCGCGAACCGGAAGACGTTGCGTGGGAAGGCCTTCCACCAGGTGGACCGATGACCTGGTGAAGGTTGCGGGGATCAGCTAGTTGCGAGACGCACGGGATCGGTCAATGTGGCGACGCTTGGGGGAGGCCTATATCCAGCAGTGGACGTCTTTCGTCTGATATGACGATGATGATAGCTATAAGATTAGCAGAAAGGCTACTTTTCTGCCCAATATATTGTACCCTTAGGATAAAAAAAACGCTTTTCGTGTGGTTGAAGCCGCTGGCAGAAGCTATTAATAAAATATTGTATTAAAATAAGCTATTTCGATTAATTAAAAAAAATGGCAGCTTGGTTAAACTGAAGCAACATTTATTAAAAGAAGCGAAGAAAATTAATGATTTTAACAGCTCGACAGGTGAGAGAATTAGCAACGTTGAAAACAACATTTGGGGATAGAGACTTTATCCATAGTTACAGGCTTTCTCAGCATTTAATAACATATTGGAAAACGACTTAGCTCTTAGCGTACAGGCGTTTTATGTTTCATGTGAATTTATATATTTGTACAGTGCAAAGCACGCACAAATTTGACATCATTGTGTCAGCACTTTACTCGCTACGCGCGGTCTATACTTTAGTACACAATTATCACTCAAATCGCGTGCACTCATTATCATTCAATTAAATTCTATTATTACGTACTCTTGCGTATTAATCAAACTACCATCATTAAAAGGTGTAAAGACCCTACATCTTTTTGGTCCTTCGAGCATCCGTATATGCGGGACTATTTCGCGTTCATAACAGTGTGATTAAACTGTGAGCACGGAAGTACAGCTCCTGTGACTACGACCGGTGGATAGAGTAACATCCGTCTGCTACAACTCAACGACTGGAAATCTATCATACAACAACAATCATGAGCGCCAGCATGGAAAACATTTTGGCCAATCAAGATCGAATCATTCAAGCCATGGAGCAGCAACTGCGGAATTTCAAGAAGGATTCTGCGGACCGCAAAACTCCGGCTAACATCAAAAAACGTTTGCAAATCCTGGATTCATACTGGAGGGAGTTTCAAGAAAATCATGCTCAATTGTGTGAGTTTGAAGATCGTGGTTATACCTACTTTTCGGAGAACATGTACGAAAAAGCAAGAATTTTCTACAATGAAGCTCAGGAAATCATTCAAAATTACAAACCGTCTACTAGTACGGGTCAAGGGGATAAGTTGCCTAGCGCTTCATCAATGCGTATATCAGATACTCGCAATCAAGAAGCTGCGGATGAGCAACAGCAAACGGACATGTTGTCAGTTGATCCAGATCAACCAAATAGCAAGCCAACTGGCACCCCATCCACATCATTGTTCAAGAAGATTGTCTCTCGAGGTAATGCCAGTAAATTAGAAGAAATGCTCCGCAAGCAGAAGAGTAACTTCAAGGCTTTATCACGAGCAATCAGGAGCGTGGATATAGAGAGCCTCACCGAAAAATGGGAATTCGAAGATGTGCTCAGAACCATTCAATCAAAATGGTCAACCATCGATTCCCTGCACTGGGAAATTGATAGTGAGATGTACTCAGAAGATGAGGAGTATGAACAGGAATATAGCAACTACGAAAAACGGTACGTTGACATCAAAAAGTTGGTCAATAGCAAAATGTATTCCGTTACATATCGGGAAAATTTTACACCGAAAATGGATATTCCTACCTTCTCAGGGAACTATCACAAATGGATATCATTCAAGGACTTATTCCAAGAGGCTGTCCATAACAACAAAAGCATCCCAAGCGCCCAGAAGATGCAGTTATTAAAAAGTAAGCTGAAAGGCGAAGCAGAAAGGATCATTCAACATCTCAACATCAGTTCCGAAAATTACCACATCAGCTGGGACATATTGAATCACAGGTATAACAATGACAGGCTAATTTTCACCTCACACATGAACATACTCCTGTCATTACCTACAATGCAAAACCAAGTCGACACACAGATCAAGAACATGTTCGACACTATCAATGAATGCATGAACGCCTTGAAAAATCTTGGTATAGATGTAGCCGCCATGGGACCAATGGTTGTGCATTTACTTACACTGAAGCTGGATACTCAGACGCTTAGTGAATACACTCAATCATTAGAAAATCCAAGAGCCTTGCCTGTTCTAGCAGACTTTCTGAAATTTTTAGAGAACAAATATACTGCTCTCGAGTCAACACGGCGAAAACATTATTCATCCAAATCAACCTCGTCGGCATCTCCGAGTAGAAGCAAGGATTCAGGACATCAATTCAGCAAAAATAATCAATCAAAATCGAATAATTTAAACAACAAAAACGATTCTAACAAATCGTTTTTGCGTAGCTCAGCTGTAAAAAGTTGTGCAACGAAAACACAATATTGCCCACTATGCAAAGACGACAGCCACGGACTTTTCTACTGCAAGCCATTTTTAGAATCGGGGTCAGCAGAAAAGAGAAACACATTGCAAAGGTTCAACTTGTGTAAAAATTGCCTGGTTGATCACAAAAATAAATCATGCCGTTCTGAATCAAGATGCAGGGTGTGTAATGGAACTCATAACACCGTACTACACGATGCCCTACAGACAAACGCAGTGTCCAGCAACATGGATATGTCACCGTCTACGTTATGTGAAGACTACACACAAAGCAATGTGACACATGTTTCCAAGGAATCTGTTGTTGAAATTCTGCTAGCCACAGCACTTGTCCGTATACAAGGAGCTAATGGGGAATATCACACAATGAGGGCTCTCATAGATCAAGGCTCTCAAGCCTCCCTCATCACTGAGAACGCAGCTCAAATACTGAAACTGCCGCGCCGAGCATGCAAAGGCGTCATAGTTGGAGTCAGTGCCAATCAAACCAACTGTAAGGGAGTTATCAGTCTTGTAGCGTCATCATTACACTCGAATTATATATTCCAAACAAAAGTTGTTATTATGAAGAAATTAATCAACAACTTGCCAAACCACAGTTTTGCAAAACCATCTT
This sequence comes from Orthosia gothica, assembly GCA_949775005.1. Classification (NCBI taxonomy): domain Eukaryota; kingdom Metazoa; phylum Arthropoda; class Insecta; order Lepidoptera; family Noctuidae; genus Orthosia; species Orthosia gothica. Next base: position 54,260 of record CATKRY010000083.1, read on the forward strand.
GGGAATATCTTCAAAACATTCAACTAGCAGATCCAGATTTCAACGTTTGTCGTCCTATCGATTTATTGTTGGGAGCAGAAGTTTACTCGGAAATCATCATGTCTGGCATAATCAAGGAAAACTCATCTCTGCCAATAGCACAACAGACTCAACTTGGCTGGATCTTGAGCGGCAATGTCAAGTCTTATCAATGCAACGTTCTCATGAACAATATACAAGACATACAAAGGTTTTGGAGCATTGAAGATGTCACCGAACCCGATACTAATATGTCCTCTGAGGATCATCAATGCCTTCAACAATATCAATCGGAAACAGTAAGACGAGATGATGGTAGATACGTGGTTAGACTGCCACTGAAGCCAGATATCAAAGAAAAATTGGGAGAATCAAAACAAAGAGCCGTAGCACAATTTTATCAACTGGAAAGAAAGTTTTCAAGAAATAAAAATATTTCCGAAGATAACAAAACATTCATCAACGAATATATCAAATTGGGTCACATGCGCAAGTGCGCACAGAAAATTCTGCCGGATTGCATTTTACCTCACCTATGCGTTTTACGCCCGGACTCGGCAACAACATCGCTGCGAGTTGTATTTAACGCATCAGCAAAAACTTCGACGGGCTACAGTCTCAATGATTTAATGTACAGCGGTCCTAATTTACAACAGGATTTGTTTACATTGATTCTGAGTTGGAGACAGTATGAATATGCAATCACAGCCGACATCGAGAAAATGTTCCGACAGATCTTATGTAATGAAAAGGACCTTCAGTATCAGAAAATCGTCTGGCGTGACTCACCTACCCAATTGCTTAGAGAACATGAGTTGACTACAGTCACCTATGGCACCAAAGCAGCTCCATTCCTGGCCATGATGACGTTGAAACGGTTAGCAGAAGACGAACGTTCAAGATACCCAACAGCATCAGCGGTACTTGAACAATGCTTCTACATGGATGATCTTCTGGCAGGACACCACAGTATAGAGGAAGCCAAACAACTCAAGGATGACCTAATTAATTTACTGAAGTCTGGTGGATTTAATTTGCGAAAATGGTCATCTAATAACATTAACATACAAGAATCAATATCAGACAAGGAACAAGCATTCGAATTCAGGCATCAAGAATCAACCAAAACTTTGGGACTGCGCTGGCACCCCCGGGACGATCAATTCAAGTTCCAGATTAAGATAGACACATCATCATTGACACCATCCACCAAAAGATCATTATTATCTGACATTTCAAAGATATTTGATCCGCTCGGCTGGCTGTCTCCAGTATCCACCAAACTGAAACTTTTGTTCCAAAAAGTTTGGTCGTTGAATCTTCAATGGAATGACGCAGTACCTACAAACATCAAAGAAGAATGGCTTAAAATAAAAAAGGAGTTACCACAAATCGAACATATTAATGTGCCAAGATGGCTTCAAACTACAAAAAATGCAAACATAGAGTTGCATGGGTTTTGTGACTCATCAGAAAAAGCATATGCATGCGTAATTTATGGCAGAATTATCAATCAGGAAAATGCGGAGTGTCAATCCCCTGTGGTCATAGTAGCAGGGAAATCAAAGCTCGTGCCTGTCAACAAATCAATATCTCTGCCTAGATTGGAGCTTTGCGCTGCGCACTTGTTGTCAAAACTGATGAAAGTTGTCCAGAACTGTTTATCAACCCATAACCTACGAATATACGGTTGGTCCGATTCGACAGCAGTACTAGGTTGGCTCAATGGTGAACCGAATCGCTGGAAACCATTCGTGGCTAACAGAGTAGCACAAATAACGGAGATAATACCAACAAAAAGCTGGCGATATGTGAAATCGGCCGAAAAGCCAGCTGATTGCGCGAGCCGAGGATTATCAGCGAATCAACTACATCATCATCCTCTTTGGTGGCACGGACCAACCTGGCTATCAACATTCAAAGTAAACCACAATCAAGACATACCAACTTACATTACATATGAAGAAATCAGGAAGTCAATAAAAAGTAATGTAGTCCAACAAAATGAAGATATTATTTTAAAATTATTGAGCAGATTCAGCAACTTCGACCGAGCAGCGCGTGTTCTTGCTTGGACTTTGCGCGCCATATCTCGCAATCAACACAAACCGAAGTATCTGACTGTCAGCGAAATAAAAATCGCTAAACATCTGTTTATCAAACAAGTACAGCTGACGGTATTTAAGGAAGAGGTATTTAGTCTCCGAGATCAGAAGCAAATAGACGCGAAGAGCAAATTGCTAAAGCTGAACCCGTTTTTGGATCAAGACGGCCTACTGAGAGTCGGTGGCAGATTGAACAACGCGAAAATGAGTCAGAACATGAAGCATCCTCTCATCGTACCCAACAACACACACCTCAGTGACTTATTGATCGAACAAGGACATCAGATGACACTCCATGGGGGAGCGAGAGTTACTCAAGCATGGCTGCGTCAACAATATTGGATTCTGGGAGGAAACCGAGCTGTCAAGAAGCGCTTACGAAACTGCGTCAAGTGCCGAAAACACGACCCAATCAAACACGAACAACTCATGGGCAACCTTCCTTTTGCACGCAGCAATCCAACACGACCATTTTATCATACAGGGGTTGATTTTACTGGGTTTGTCGACGTCAAAGCAAGCAAGGGCCGAGGTATCAAAACCACAAAAGGGTACATCGCCGTGTTCGTTTGTATGGCCACCAAGGCTGTACACATCGAGCTAGTATCGGACCTGACCTCATCATCGTTCTTAGCAGCTTTGCGGAGGATGGCAGCTCGGAGAGGCACCCCAGGCCATGTCTATAGTGACAATGGCACGAACTTTGTTGGAGCGAGTAGAATACTCAACGAAGAGTTCGTGAATATCAATAACACTTTGGATGACAGTTTTTTCGAGGCTATTACCAGTATGGAGATTAACTGGCATTTTAATGCCCCTTCCTGGCCTAGTGCCGGAGGCCTCTGGGAAGCCGCCGTCAAGGGTTTGAAGTACCATCTCAAGCGGGTCATAGGAGATCAGAAGTTGACGTTTGAAGAATATTCGACGTTACTCGCTCAAATAGAAGCATGTTTGAATAGCCGACCATTGTGCGCACTCAGCGAAGATCCCGAGGATTTAGACTGTCTCACACCGTCTCACTTTTTGGCAAGTGGTCCGACACTAACTATCATCGAGACAGAGAGAGACTTGCGAACAAGATGGCAGCTCACACAAAAAATATTTGATGATCTGTGGAAGAGATGGCGAGCTGAGTACCTGTGCCAACTATCAGCTCGCAGTAAGTGGCACAAACCTCATCAGAATTTGAAGATCAATGACATCGTCATCATTCACGACATTAATCTTCCCCCGGGAAAATGGCCCATGGGCAGAGTTATTGAACTTCATCCAGGGAAAGACGGATACGTCAGAGTAGTGACCCTACGGACGAAAAATGGTTCACTCAAGAGACCAATTACGAAATTATCCGTCTTGCCGATCAACGACAATAATCAAAGCCACGATACAGAAAAGGAAAACAAAGAAGGTCAAGCAACAAACAATAAATATTCCAAGCCAACCTCATCAAAATTGTGCAACTTCATAATTACGACACTCGTACTTCTGATGTTTATTTGCTCAGGAACGTGCGAATACAAAATTTCCAAAGTTGCAGAAAATAAAAACATATTTTTTGATAAACTCGCAAATATGAAATTGGAACGTGAAGAATGGAAACTCGTCGTTTATTGCGACATGGCCCCGTATTGGCAAGGAATTAACCTTCTGGACAAGTTTATCACTCATCTGGACAACATATGTTCAAGGGATCAAATACCACAATGCAACGTAGTCCGATTACAACTGCTTCACGGGTACAACGAACTTGAACACTACAACAATGTTTTACTTGGTCAGCAAGGTCAAGTTCGCCGACGTCGCGGGCTTATCAACGGCATCGGCTACATCGCACATAGTTTGTTTGGAGTTTTGGATGAAACTTTCGCCGAACAATATCAGAAGGATATTGCCTTAATCAGAAGCAATCAAAAACATCTCAGTAATCTGTGGAAAAACCAAACTTCAGTAGTGGAGGCTGAACTAAATGTCATCAAAAGGATTGAAAATACCCTGGACAAGCAGCACAAAATAATCAACCAACACATTACCAATTGCAACACGGCCATAAGCAAACTGAAAGAAGAAATCCAAAACACTGACAACAAAGCGGAATTCACATTATCAACGTTCATAGCCAATAACATCATGACCAATCTTAAAGAAATCCAGGAGACACTAGTTGACACAGTGGCTAACATTTTCTATGAAAAGTTCAACTTTCACTTGCTAACGCCGGCACAGTTGAAAAACGAACTGAATGTTATAACCGGACAAATCTCAAAGGACTTAGCCTTACCGATTAATAATATTCAGACCGACTTGGCGAAGATCTATCACCTATTGAAAGTGAAAGCAAGAGCTACCAGAAAGTTCCTGATTTTCGAAGTAAGAATTCCTCTTGTGAGCAGGGAAGATTATGAGCTTTACAACCTCATACAGATTCCACAACAAGTCAACGCAAGCATGGTCAATATAGTGCCTGTAGCAAAATACCTGGCTATCAATACACATAAAGACTCTTACATACCAGTGTCTACAAGCGACTTACAAAGATGTATTTCTTACGACACCGACGAGTACATTTGCCCACTGAAAAGGCCAGTCTATCAAATGACGTCAGACAACAACTTATGTCTGAAACATCAAGCATCTAATCAATGTCAAACTGAAACAAGAGAATGTCGCGATACCTGGATTGACTTGAACTTAATTAATTCATATCTTTACTTTTGTTGCGGACAATGCAGTGTGCGAGTCATATGCGATGACGATTTTACGATCGAGCAACTCAGCAAAACAGGTGTCATTACACTGGGAGACAACTGCGTCATCAAAGACAGAATGTTTACGATTTATGCACACAGAGCATTATCAAACACAATTAAAACGAAGATCGATGTCATGAACATAGAAATTCCACCAATAAACCACATAATTAATCTGTCTATACCTCTCATCGCTCCACTGAATGAGACAGACGATATCACCGAACAACGGGAAGACATAAAGGCGATTGAAAAAGCACTCAAAGAAATGAAATCCAATCAGGAACTGGCAGATCAAGTGACATTCCATGACATTCATCATTACGTCGCCATCTACATCTTGGGTGGAGTCGTCGTGGTTTGCATCATCTTGTACACATGGCAACGCGTACGAGCGCGCCAGCCGCATCCAGCGCCCGCACCTCCGACAGCTGAGCGAGCAGAGGCCACAACGGAGCAGGCAGAGTCTAGCGTGAGCTATGTAGCTCCCGTTGCCACCTCTGCGGGTCGCTCTACCATCGCCACAACGAGCAGAGGGTCTTCGCCATCCGCTCGGACTCAATTCAATGAAATACCTTAAGCTTAGTTTATTTAAGTTTGTAAGCAAAATTGTTAACTATCATCTTGTAAATCATTATCCTTCATCTCATTCACATCTTCTCGGGCCCCGGAGCATGTACAGTGCAAAGCACGCACAAATTTGACATCATTGTGTCAGCACTTTACTCGCTACGCGCGGTCTATACTTTAGTACACAATTATCACTCAAATCGCGTGCACTCATTATCATTCAATTAAATTCTATTATTACGTACTCTTGCGTATTAATCAAACTACCATCATTAAAAGGTGTAAAGACCCTACAATATTAATGTTTCATGTGAATTTATATATTATGTAACTAGCTGTTGCCCGCAACTACCTCTGCGTAGCATTAGTACTTTGAATAGCCAATTTTTTATATAAGGCCATAAAATTTTAATTCACTATAAAAACTTCCACTCCCTTAAGGAAGATTTCCATAATAAAAGTTATCCTATGAAGGACATAAGACAGTTACCTACGGTCTCAAACTGTTTCCATACCAAATTTCATTTAAATCAGTTCAGCGGTTTAAGTGTGAAAAGGTATCAGACTGGGTTACTTTCACATTTATTATATTGGTATGAATTGCATAGGTTAATTGGTAGCTTCTATAGTTAAAATTATATGTCATAAATATATTTGAGTACATTAAATAATATTTTTTGTGATGATTTGTCCGGCTATATCATCATCATCATATACGCCGAATGAAGTCCACTGCTGGACATAGGCATCCACCAAACGTCGCCACATTGACCAGTCGCGTGCATCTTGCATCCAGTGGAAGCCCGCAACCTTAAAAAATAATTAGACATAATATACATAATGACTAATAAAACAATCTCAAAATTATAAAACTCCGATTTATTTATTAAACAATTTTCCAGTAATATAATTTTATTCTATAATATAGACCCTTTTTGTTTCTAATCTGAAGTATCTTTTTTATAATCTTTTATAAATATTTAAGTAAGTATAATTTAAGTAACTTAGACCACATAGTAGTGATAATTTGCCAGTACTTGCCCTTAAATTTGTATTAAAATTTCTTAACATCTCTCACAATCTAAACTGTAATAATATCTATATTTATAATTTATATTAAAATCATGTTCCAGGCATTCAACTTCTTCTGATGAATGCACATAAATCCTGCAGTGCTCAGGTTTCTCTTGACCACTTGCTTATTTCCTTATACATATCCAATTTCGTCTACTGGTTGCCAACAAGGAGTTGCTGGTTTTCCAAATACCTCTCTTCAATAGTTAAGCTCCATTTGTGTCTGCCTTTGTGAAGGTTGTTGAGAAATGAGCATTGGATTAGATGGCCTCGTACCGTTAGCAAACGCCGCCTACGAGGAGCTGTAAACATAAAAATGCAAAAAATTACTATTAGAGGTATAAATATGTGCAGGATACTATGTAAACCAGCATCACATCTACTCTCTTTCTGAAGGAAAGAAAGAGAGTAGATGTGATGGATGGATGTGATGGATGTTTCAGATATTATAGGCAGATACATTATAGTATTGCAGGTTAATTGAATTTTTGGCTTCTGTTAAAAAAAAACCCCAACAACTTGGTCCAACCTGGGTATGAAAAATGAGAACACTATTTAATTATCTAGAGCTTCTTACACTGAACCAACAATTAAGCTAAACTTACTTAAAGAGGCAATTGAGGCTTCTCTCCTATAAGGCACTGCAGGGGGTCATCTAGCCTCAGACTGAAATACGATATATAAATAAATTAGAGAAATACAAAAAATATAACATACCTATTAAGACTTTTCTAAAAAACCTCACCAATTGTTTTGTGGTCGGCTGGTTTACCATTGTCATATTGTTCTTATGCCAAGATAGCCCTGGTTTACATCCTGCAAATCTATTTCAACGCAGTACTATTATATTTTATCTAAAGATAAACATATTATATATTTATTGGACAACAATAATATCGTCACATTTTGCAATACTTACATTTCACACAGTCACAGAACTATGTTAAAATCAATCGCTGTGAAAGCACTTCACAGTTTTTCAACTTGAAAATACTTTAAATAAAAACGAACAACAAATCTATATCTATACATATAATAAATCTGTAGAAAAGTCATTTTTGTACATTGAAGAAATTGAAACAAAAAATAGCCAGCGTGTGAAAAGATAAGTAACAGAACCCATTTCCATCATTTTTGAAATTTTTGTCTGTTTGTCTGTTTGTCTGTTTGTCTGTTTGTTTGTGCGCACATCACGTAAAATCTACGAATTCAATGCTGACAATGTTTATATACAAAAATTATACGCAACTTGAGGTTTAACTTAGTTTTTGTTTCATCGAAATCGGTTCACTCTATCAAAAGATATGATTAATTTAGTGAGTTCAAGAAGTAAAATATTACGTTACGCAATTAAGTATAGTACTTGCAACGACATCTTAAGACTAAAAATAGAACTAATGTTGATAGTTGAAATCTAAATCCGATAGATGGCGTTGTGCAAATGACGTCATTTTCTGAATCGCGGTGTTAAGATTTTCCGCGCGAGGATGACGTCCACCGTGTTTACTAGGCAAATTGGGTTTCGTTAGGTGTCTTAAAAGTTCTTGCGTGTGTCGTAAAAGTTCTTTGGTTGCTTGGTTTATCGATTTTCTAAATTGGTCGAAAAAAAAGTATTTGCTTATCTTATTGGTTTCGTTTGGTCAACTTTGGTCATTGGTTTGAAGTACGAAGTTAAGATTGTATTTGATTTACTTCGTAGTTTGAATCCAATAGTGCCAATCGTTATACAGTAAGTTAGTGTTGCCAATTCGTTGAGTCACGACCATAGACTATGGTCACGACCACGAACAGACGATACGTTGTCACACTAGACTGTTCGACGCACCGTTCTTTTAAGTTTGTAGGCTATTCAGTCATAAGTGTTGTTAGTTTTGTTTATTGCTTTAATTTTCCTTGAAAATGCCTCAAAGAAAAAAAACTAACCTTTCGCTGCGTAGCCGAAATGCGAAAAGGATGAGACTTTGTAGGTCTCAGGAATCGGAAGAAGATCGTGAAGCACGGTTATCTGCTAACCGAGAGCACATCGCTCTTTCACGTGAATCGGAAACGTTCACCGAAAGGGAGTCACGTTTAAGTTCACAAAGAACACGGACCGCGACTTTGCGGTCTCAAGAGAGTATCCAGGAACGCGAAGACCGGCTGTCTGCTGATCGGGAGCGCCACTCTCTCTCACGTGAGTCAGAGACATTCACAGAAAGGGAGTCGCGCTTAAGTTCGCAAAGAACTCGGACCGCGACTTTGCGTTCTCAAGAGAATATCCAGGAACGCGAAGTTCGGCTGTCTGCTGATCGGGAGCGCCACTCTCTCTCACGTGAGTCAGAGACATTCACAGAAAGGGAGTCGCGCTTAAGTTCGCAAAGAACTCGGACCGCGACTTTGCGTTCTCAAGAGAATATCCAGGAACGCGAAGTTCGGCTGTCTGCTGATCGGGAGCGCCAGTCTCTCTCACGCGAGTCAGAGACTTTCACAGAAAGGGAGTCGCGCTTAAGTTCGCAAAGAACTCGGACCGCGACTTTGCGTTCTCAAGAGAGTATCGAGGAACGCCAAGCACGTCTGTCATCTGACCGAGAGCGACACGCTCTCTCGCGCGAGTCTGAATCTCTCTCCCAAAGAGAAGAACGATTAGAAATAGCTAGACATAACTATGTAGGTGTACAAAGAAACAATGAAAGTTATCTTGCATCTGAAAGGGAAAGAATAGATGAACTAAGACGAGCAGAAACAGCAGAACAACGTCAATCTCGCCTAGAAATAGAACGAGCTCGATACCATATGAATAGAGAAACAAATAGCGGAGCTGATGAGTCCATGGAAAATGACGATGCAAATATTTTATTACCTTGGGACAATAGGGAAAAATCAGGGTTCACATATTCGTCTAGAATTAATTATGCTGGCTTTACTTTCGTGGGTGACATGAGAGAAATTTGTAATTTTTGTCATGCTTTGAAATGGAGGAAAGAGACAGATGGAATGTGCTGCTCAAATGGAAAAATTGTTCTTCCAAATTTCCAAGATCCACCACACTTACTTATAAGTCTCCTGAATGGCGATCATCCCCAGTCGAACCGTTTTTTGGATAATATTCGTTTATATAACAGTGCTTTCCAAATGACTTCCTTTGGGGCAAAACAAATAACGGAAGGACCGTTCATGCCAACCTTCAAAGTACAAGGTCAAGTTTATCACCTTATTGGATCTTTGCTGCCAGAAAATGAACCCAAATTTCTCCAAATTTATTTTGTATCCGATTACACGCAACAGCTCAATGTTAGAAATCACAATTTTCCCCAGCTCAATGCTGAGCTTTTGGGTCAACTTCAAGAATTGCTGCATCGCGTTAACCAGTACGTTCGTGAATTCAAAGCTGCATTGGAGTCAATTCCACAAGGCAGCAATGATTTCAAAATTGTTATAAGTGCCGATAGACGTCCTGTGGGTGAACACCGTGGAAGACACAATGCACCCGTCGCAGATGAAGTTGCAGTTGTTTTAGTCGACCAGGAGTGTGAGAGACGTGATATCGTGTTGCGTACACGCGACGATCGCCTTCAACGCATTTTGGAAACCCACCGAGCTTACGACGCCCTGCAATATCCACTAATCTATTGTCATGGTGAAGATGGGTACAATTTTGGGCTGTACCAAGTGAACCCTACTACGAGAGTCACTAATTATCAAAAAAAAATATCTGCTCAACAATACTATTCCTACCTTTTACAAATAAGGCAAAACAGTTTCGTATATTTGCAACGATTTCGTGGTTTGTTCAGCCAATTTATTGTGGACATGTACGCAAAAATAGAAACTGAACGTTTAGGGTATATTCGCACTAACCAGCGACGGTTACGCGCTGAAGAATACGTGCACTTGCGGGACGCCATGCAATCAGATAATAACGTCGAAAACTTGGGTCGATTGGTTATTTTGCCATCCAGTTTCACAGGCGGTCCGCGGTATATGCACGAACGAACGCAAGATGCTTTTTGTTACGTCCGTAAATACGGCCGGCCGGACCTTTTTATAACATTTACAACAAATCCAAAGTGGACGGAGATTTGCCAGGCACTTCTCACAGGACAGGCGTCATACGACAGACATGACATTATTGCTAGGATTTTTCATTTAAAACTCAAAGTCTTGATTAATCTACTTACAAAGGAGAAAGTTTTCGGTTCAACTCTTTGTTTTATGTATAGCGTCGAGTGGCAAAAGCGTGGTTTACCCCACGCGCACATTCTTCTGTGGCTGGAAGAAAAAATTCGTCCCGATGCTATAGACAGTGTCATAAGTGCAGAATTTCCGGACTATAATGCAGATCCGATTTTGCATGACATAGTAAAAACACATATGGTTCACGGGCCATGTGGCCTCTTAAACAGGGAATCACCGTGCATGAAAGATGGTCAATGCTCAAAAAAATACCCCAGAGCACTGAAAGAACTAACTATGGCTGGGGAAAATGGGTATCCGCAATACCGGCGAAGATCACCGTCACAAGGTGGTTTCACAGCTACTGTCAGATTCCGTGGACAAGAAATAATTCTAAATAATAGTTGGGTGGTACCGTATTCTCCAGTTTTGTCAAACGCTTTTCAAGCACACATTAATGTTGAAATTTGTAATAGCGTCGAATCTATAAAATATATATGTAAATATGTTAATAAAGGTAGTGATCAAGCCATGATAGCACTAAGAAATAACAACCAATTTGATGAAGTGACAAGGTATCAATCTGGCCGATACATAAGCTCTTCGGAGGCAGTTTGGCGCATTTTGAGTTTCCCTATTCATGAAAGGTATCCGCCAGTCATCCATCTTGACGTGCACCTGGAAGGCGGGCAGCGAGTTTACTTTCAGCCAGAAAATGTGGCAGAAAGAATGAACAACCCAAGACAAACCACCTTGCTCGCATTCTTTCGCCTTTGCGAAAGAGACAATTTCGCTAAGTCTCTGTTGTACAATGAAGTGCCACATTATTATACTTATAACAAGCAGCAAGGTGTTTTTAATCGCAGGAGACGTGGAACTGCTGTAGAAGGCGAGTCCGGCATTTTTAAAGAACACGTGATTGGAAGAGTATACACGGTGCACCCAAATAATGCAGAGTGTTATTATTTACGCCTTCTTCTTCACACAGTGCGAGGACCTACTTCTTTTGCTGAGCTCCGCAAAGTGGACGATATAGAATATCCCACATTTCAAGCTGCTTGCCGCGCACGGCATTTATTAGATGGCGATCAGCATTGGGATGATGCTTTAGCCGAAGCATGCGTCAGTGATAGTCCACATCGTTTGCGCCATTTATTTGCCATTTTGTTGACATTTTGTGGCCTATCGGACGCTGGGCAGTTGTGGCAAAAATATAAAGACGCGTTTGCCGAAGATTTTTTGAGACAGCAAAATATAAATAGTGAAACTTCTGACCAAGTACGTGAAAGCTGCCATAATAGGGCTTTGCTGGCTATACAAGATATAGTTACAAGTATAGGAGGGAACCCCCTCAGTCAATACGGCTTGCCGACACCGACAGTTGGTGGGGAACGAATTAATAGGGAGTATACATCTGAAATAAATTACAACCCCGAAGAGTTAGCAGAAATATTGCGAAATGGCTGTTCAAATTTGACGTCAGAACAACGTCAAATCTTTGATAGAGTATGCTGTAGTGTAGAACATTCATTAGGAGAAATGCTGTTTTTAGATGCACCTGGTGGAACAGGTAAAACTTTCCTCACTAAAGTTATCTTGGCTCAAATAAGGAGCCAAAACAAAATTGCCCTTGCCGTCGCTTCCTCAGGAATAGCTGCCACTTTATTACCAGGAGGAAAAACTGCACATACAACATTTAAAATACCAATCGACTTGGACCGCACAGAAAACCCTGTTTGCAACGTGTCTCGCAATAGTGATAAAGCAAGGGTTTTACGCGATTGCGCCCTTATCGTTTGGGACGAGTGTACGATGGCAAATCGTAAAGCTGTGGAAGCTGTAGATAGAACGTTGCGAGATATAAGACAAAATGACCGACCGATGGGAGGCTTAACGGTGCTATTCTGTGGAGACTTCAGGCAGACACTCCCTATAATACCCAGAGGAACGAGGGCCGATGAAATAGGTGCCTGTTTAAAGAGCTCTATTTTATGGCGTAGTGTCATATTAACTAATTTGAGCTTTAATATGCGAGCATATTTGGGAGGTGACGCAAACGCGCAGGTTTTCTCAAATTTACTACTTCAAATTGGTAACGGCACATACCCGACTCAAGAAGGAGGTAAAGTAACTTTAGTCGAAAGCCTGTGTTCTTCTGTTGCCTCACAGCAGGAACTCATTTCCTCTGTATACGGAGATCCATCAGAGATCTCGAACCATGACGCTGCTTGGCTATGCCAACGAGCTATTTTGGCACCTCGCAACGACCAAGCAGCAGCAATAAATTCTCAAATATTGGTACATGTTTCTGGAGAAAGTAGGGAATATTTATCTATTAACACGGTTTTAGAAGAAGGAGATGCCACCCACTATCCAGTAGAGTTTTTAGACTCTCTAAATACACCAGGTCTTCCAGCACACAAAATTTATTTAAAAGTCGGAGTACCAATCATTCTACTCAGAAATTTAAGCCCACCAAAACTATGCAATGGAACTCGGTTGAGAGTAACAAATCTCCAACGAAATGTCATCGAAGCCGAAATCTTAACAGGTTGCGGCTCCGGTGATGTTGTTTTCATTCCCAGGATACCCATTATCCCCAATAATTTTCCGTTTACTTTCAAACGTGTGCAATTTCCTGTAAGCCTCTGTTACGCTATGACTATTAATAAAGCCCAAGGCCAGACGTTATCCGTTGCGGGTGTAGACCTTACTTTTGATTGTTTTTCACACGGCCAACTCTATGTTTCTCTATCACGTGTTAGCAACCCAAACAACCTTTTTGTATATGCTCCGGGTAATTCCACCGCTAACATAGTATATAGAGAAGCATTAACGTAATCAACTATACCAAAGTCAGGACTCTTATCTAAATCATCAAAAAGGTGATATACTCTTATCTAAACGACGTTGTTTTGCTCTCGACAACCACGCGAACGAAGTCGCGGGCACAGCTAGTGCAATCATAAAAATGCATTATTTAAACTCTTATTATACGTTTTAAGTCCATAAAACTCTCAGTCGAGATTTATCGATTTTAATTTTAATAATTTGTTTCAAGCCCTAATTCGTCTACGAAATTGTGACGGGCGGTGTCAGGCCTTGAGTTCGTCGACGACCATAACCGCACTAGAGAATACCGTTTGCATCAACGCTGCACGGTCGGTCGATCTCAAGACTGTCTCGCTGACGAGCTCGTCGACGAGCACAGCCAAGAAACTGTCTCTTAGAGAATAGCATGGGGAGCTTTGAGTCAACCAGCGCATCGTTGCCGATAAGTCTCTTGGCCCGTCTGTCAATCGGCTCAAGTGCATCAAGTTGGTACCTGGCAGATCCGTCCCAGAGGTGAGAGCAGTACTCCATGCATGACCGAAATTGCGCTTTATACAAGTTGAGCAACTGTTCAGGCGTGAAGTACTGTAAAGGGTCTTGTAGGAAACGTGTGGTATACTGAAATTTATCATGTTTTTTAGTTTTACAGGGGATGATAGGCATGCGGATTATGTGTTAAATACCAAACTTGGTAATCTCCATTTTACTCACAACTGATTTATAAAAAGTAGTAGAGGAGCTCGTGGCTAAATAATAACAGCCGCACGGGTCGATCTTCAAGGTTAAGCAACGCTTGATGAAGTCGGTCCGTGGATGGGTGACCATTGCAACATACCGAGTTTCCTCCGTGCCTCGGAAAGCACGTTATGCCGTTGGTCCCGGCTGTCATTTGAAGATCTTTGACAGTCGTTACGAATAGTCGTCAGAAGCTGGAGATCTGACAGCAGTCTAGCCAAGGGGTACCGTGTTACTCAGTTATTGGGTTGTGGAGGTCAGATAGAAGAAATTTTCCTTCTTTTTATGGTATCTATTTCCTCCCAAAGATGCGTTGAAATTAGTGTTTAAATACGAGTATGGAAATTTCGACGCTCATAACTTTCAAATTCAAATACACGTTTTTTAACTTTTTGTTTCCCTATAGAGCTAGATAATGATTAGAAATATCGATATAATTTTTTTTTTGCGTGCAGCGTCAAACAGTGGAGTAATCGCCATACTACGTGTGTGTGGAAGAATGACTGACTAGGGCAACCTAAAGGGGAAAATTAATGTGGAAGTAATAAGTTTTTATTTTAGTTGTTTTGTTTTTGTTATTTATTTATATAAAGGTGTTGTGGGTTGTCTATGTGTAAAGATGTATCCTTATGTTTTGGGGGTTTTAAGAATCAGGGTGTGGCATTCAAAGTGAATATTTTATACTCCTCTTGAACAAAAGCTTTACAGTAATTAGTAAAATTAGTATAGGCAAGGCGAGGAGAAAAAGGACCGTGTTATGGTCTTCATCCCCTTATAAAATCTTGCATCGCCGCTATTTACTACCCTGTATAGGTAGGTCGACTAACTAAGCTTCTTGATAAGGGTCGCAGGCGCATGTAAATTTTGTGGCAGTTTGTGCGCCAGGCCGTGAGTCACGCACTCCCGCCGATGTCGTCGCTCGTTCCATTGTTGATAGATGGCGCTGTTTTTTAAACATGCTTTTATTAGCATTGTATTTATGTATCCATTTAAGACGGTACCCTGACCAAAAAATCGACATGAGATATGAGCATTCCTATTGGTCTAGCGGCACTGGCGGCGCATGAATTACAGTAGTGAATACGCCCAGATTTTACAATAAAATCTTTATAAAATCGAATTTTGGTCTTTTGAAAAAAATTATTCTACAAAAATGTTCGTTGTTAAATTGTCTATCCATTAGTGTTAGTACAAAAAATAATCAATGAACACTTTACGAGGAGATGCATAATATCAATAATGATTCTTCATTTTTATGTTTTTTTGGAAGGAGATTAGTGAAATATATACAACATTTAAAAAAAAACTAAATCTACCATTTTAGAATCAATATTATGTAGAAATTTAATGTATTTTTATTAATTGATATTTCTTTTTAAAAAACGAGTAGATAGCTCCTAAAAACAGCACAAAAAACGGCTTGCGCGGCGTTTTGCTCGGGGTACCGCCTTAACGTAACGGAATCTCTGAACGTGATTTTCACCACCTGCAAAACATCGGATTAATTTGAAACTTTGCACACTTATCAAGGACCGATGACAATGCATTAATTTAAATAGTTTGTCCCTTTATCCTAACCAGAATCTTCAGGATCAGCGATTACACTAAAAAGTAAAAATAAATAATAGTTAAAAATACTAAAAAAAACCCTTTAATAGAAAACCAAACTAAAAAGTAGAAAATATATTTCGATAAATCTAAATGTAGAATATTGTGATTAACAAAAAATGTGTTGTATTGTAAAAAAGCGTGGGGTGCTAGATTTCGATTGTTATAATATTTTATGGTCAGATATTGGTAAAAGTGGAGTCATTTTAAAAATATCCTAAATAGCACCCCCGCCTTTTTTATAATAATTTTTATGTTTTGTTAATCACACTATTACTAATTTAAATTTGTTGATTATTATTTTCTACTTTTTAGTTTGGTTTTCTATTAAAGCGTGTTTTTAATATTTTTACTTATCTTTTATTTAATTAAATTTAACCAGCTGTCACTATGAGCTGTCTTTGATTATAGAACAACACATGTCATAAGCATTATAAAGTTCGGCAACTTATCTTATTTTGATGTTCTGGTATGTTATCCATTATATGATACCTTTATGTTTACAATTATGTCTTATTAACCCTCCTTCATATGTCAAACAACTTGAAAAGCTAAATAATAAAAGTACAAAATAATATGGCACAGAACAAATTTACCTACTATTTTGCAAAAGTACCTGTCTAGGGAATTGGTTGCTGTCCGTACTAAGAAGCAAAACATACTGTAGAAATATTATTATAATAAATCCACCAAAACAGCATATCTAAGAAATATGTCTGAAATAAAAACGTCCAGAATTTATAATATGTCAAAAGTCAAGAAATTATCTCACGCGGCCGTGCTAGCATCTATAAAAAATGGCTTTATCACCCAAACTATGATAAAAAGTGTGACTCAAGCCATGCCACAGTAGGCTGTGCTCACCGGGCAGCCGTCTTTGACTAATCGGGGCACAAAATAAAAAACCGGCCAAGTGCGAGGCGGACTCGCGCACGAAGGGTTCCGTACTTGGTCAATTGCGGTTTACGATTTAAGACGTATTAAAACAAAACTACTTACTAGATCTCGTTCAAACCAATTTTAGTTGGAAGTTTACATGGTAATGTACATCATATATTTTTTTTAGTTTTATTATTCTCTTATTTTAGAAGTTACAGGGGGGGGACACACACATTTTATTATTATTATCTCCTTTATTCAATTTCTTTTCTTATTGTTTACATTTTTAAATATTTTATAAATTAATTACAAAAAAAAAAAACATTTAAAAATATAAAAAATAGAGGCCCACCGGTATCGGGAACAGGGTCCAAGCTACCGGCGGTCAGGGCTCCAGAGAGAGGAACCTCCTAACAATACGAGCCGTGTCCAGCAATACTGCTTTCTGGATCAGGCCCTTGACCCAGCCGCCTAACGAGAGCCTCCTAAGGTGTTGGTCGAGGCTCGTGGCTATTAAGCCATTGGCTGACACGACTATCGGTACAATGATCGCTGTATCCACTTCCCACATTTCGACAACCTCGCGAGCCAAGTCAAGATACTTGATTTGCTTATCTTTCTCGGCCTTCACGAGGTTTCCGTCATGCGGGACGGTAATGTCAACAATCATTGCACGCCTCTCGATTCAGTCCACCACCACTATATCAGGCTTATTGGCTACAATAGTCCTGTCAGTGATGATGGACCGATCCCAGTACAATGTGATATTGCCATTCTCGAGAACTGGGTCGGGCACATACCTGTAGTACGGCACCTCCGATGCCACAAGAGTGTATTTCAGAGCAAGTTGCTGATGGATAATCCTGGCTACAAGGTTGTGCCTATGCAAATACTCTTCGTTAGCTAGACGAGAACAACCAGAGATAATGTGGCGGATCGATTCACCCGGACGGTGAAATGCCCGACAGATGTCAACCGTGCCATCCTTCACAATAAATCTCCGGTAGTTATTCGTCATGATAACTTCATCCATAATTGCACATACAAAACCTTCAGTTTCCCCAAAGAGGTCACCGAAACGCAGCCAGGCTACGGACGCTGACTGATCTACATCGGACCCATGTAGGGCCCGGAAAAAGCGTCCGTGAAGCTCCTTACTCTGCCATACCTCCCTGCGGTCGTTAGTATCAAGGACTACAGGTTTGCGCCAGTTCTCATTCGCCAAGGAGAGTGGGGTGAGTCCCTTGTCCACTGCTACTACATCTCGATGCATACCCACGTCTGTGTTTAGAAAATATTCCCTGAGATTGCATATCTCGCGGTTGTGGAGGTTTTTGGCATTTAAAAAGCCTCGGCCGCCACACTTCCGCGGGATATACAATCTCATGACCGACGATCGTGGGTGATGCATTCGATTTGCAGTCAGCAATGTACCCGCCTATCCAGGGCGTCAAGTTCCGTTTGAGTCCATTTGAGTATGCCGAAAGAGTACATCAATACCGGCATGACCCAACCGTTGAAGGCGCGCACCTTGTTTCCGCCCGAAAGAAGGCTATTGAGTACCTTCTTCAGGCGGCCAAAGAAGCGTTCCCTCAACGATTGCTTCATGTCAGTAGTGCTGATACCTAACGCTTCCGACATACCCAAATACTTATAGGTTTCGTTTGGAGAGAGGGATCTCAGACTTATGGAATCCGCGAGTTGAATTCCCACGGATTCCAAAATCTCCCCTCGCTTTACATGCATGACCGCACATTTGTCCACACCAAACTCCATCCTGATGGCGCTACTAAAAGTTTCAGTTACCTTCAGTAGCTCCATCAACTAAAGATTGCTGGGGGCAAAGAGCTTCAGGTCATCCATGTAAAGGAGGTGAGATATAACCTGACCACCTCTCTTCAACCGATAGCCTAGTCCTGAATTCTCCAGCAGCATGCTTAGAGGATTCAGGGCCAGGCAAAACCAAAGTGGGCTCAAACTATCGCCCTGAAATATACCTCGCTCGATCCTTACAGGTTCGCTATTCCTCTGGATATTTCGACATCCTGGATAGCGAAGGACTGTGCTCCACTGCCCCATACACGACAGCAGGAAGGTGCGTAGAGTTGTATCTATTTTATACAATTCTAGCACCCTCATGAGCCATGTATGAGGCACCGAGTCATAGGCCTTCTTATAATCTATCCAACATGTCGAAAGATCCTTTCGTGAACGCCGAACCTGTTGGCTAATGGCCATATCTAAAAGGAGTAGCTCCTTATTACCGCGGGACCCGTTCCTATATCCATTCTGAGAGACCGACATGATCGAGTTATCGTCGACGTGTTTATTAATTTTAACTCTCAAAATGGATGTAAGAACCTTATAGACCGTTGGTAAACATGTAATAGGTCTATAATTTTTGGGTTCCGCAGTGCTACCAGACTTGTGGAGCAGGTGGGTTATTCCTGTTGTAAGGAACTTGGGTAGCGAACCAGACTCTAAGGCTGCCTGGTACTGAGATGCCAAACGAGCGTGCGACCTTTGTAGCCACTTTATCCAGAAGTTGTGCAGGCCGTCCGGCCCTGGAGATTTCCAGTTTGGCAACGGACGGACTGCACGGGCTACATCTTGGGGGCTGATCGTGATAGCCCCCATTTCTTGTATTGCATCGCACGCTCGTTTGACCTCCCGAGTCCATTCACCTTCGGTGTGACTGACAGGCACCGACCAGATGCTGCACCAGAATGAACACATGGCATCATCATCCGGCAGGCGCGTATCAGTCACACCTTGGTTGGGTCGCTCCCAAGCCCGATAAACCATAAGCCATTATACCTTATTATTATTATTATTATATTCTTTATTTTACACCAAAAAATATATATACAGGATAAAAACATAAAAGCAAGTGTACAATTTTTTTTTTCAAACATTTTACCACTTTGGAAGTGTCTCTCGCGCAAACTATTCAGTTTAGAAAAAAATTATATTAGAAACCTCAATATCATTTTTGAAGAACTATCTATAGATACCACCCCACACGTATGGGTTTGATCTTCGGGTTTGATGGAAAAAAATATTTTTTGTTTCAGTTTCAAGTATGGGGACCTCCAAAATGTATCGTTTTTTTTCTATTTTTAAGTGAAAATCTTAATGCGGTTTACAGAATACATCTATTATCCAAGTTTCAACAGCATAGTTCTTATAGTTTCCGAAAAAAGTGGCTCTGACATACGGACGGACAGACAGACAGACAGACAGACATGACGAATCTACAAGGGTTCCGTTTTTTGCCATTTGGCTACGGAACCCTAAAAAAGACGGAGATTGACAAACTCCTCCTTTTTTTTAGTCGGTTAAAAAGAGTACTAACAGAGTTGTGTTTTTTACAGGAAGAGTTTCGAAACTACAGAGCTACCCTGAAAAGCTGGAGAAGTGAGCGTAATGAGTCAGAATGGCTTGAACTAACGGTGAGCGTGAAGATGTATCTGTTTTTCTTTTATTTTCTCCTTTTTTATGAAAAGTTTCTTTGAATTTAATTTAGGCCTAGTGTCTGGAGTAAATTTGTATCCGTGAAATAGATTTTTTAAAGAAGTTAAATTTACCTATAAGGATACGTTTAAATCAGAACGTATTGACAATGATACTGTACCTAGATAATGTTTTAGATAAATCTATGTTTCTTTTATTTCTACAACGGTGGGATACATGTGTCCATTAAGACGGTACCCTGACCAAAAAATCGGCATGAGATATGAGCATTCCTATTGGTCTAGCGGCACTGGTGGCGCATGAATTACAGTAGTGAATACGCCCAGATTTTACAATAAAATCTTTATAAAATCGAATTTTGGTCTTTTGAAAAAAATTATTCTACAAAAATGTTCGTTGTTAAATTGTCTATCCATTAGTGTTAGTACAAAAAATAATCAATGAACACTTTACGAGGAGATGCATAATATCAATAATTATTTCTCATTTTTATGTTTTTTTGGAAGTAGATTAGTGAAATATATACAACATTTAAAAAAAAACTAAATCTACCATTTTAGAATAAATATTATGTAGAAATTTTATGTATTTTTATTAATTGATATTTCTTTTTAAATAACGAGTAGATAGCTCCTTAAAACAGCACAAAAAACGGCTTGCGCGGCGTTTTGCTCGGGGTACCGCCTTAACGTGTTCAATGGCGGACTAACTGCCGGGGGCCTAGGGCAGAAAACAAATCGGTGGCCCCTGTCCCGTAATGCAAAATCATTGTGATACCGCAGAATGTATGATGCAAAAGCAAGCGACCTGAACTCCCTAAAATTCGGATAGGTTAGTTTTTCTTTTGACAGACAGGAAGACGGGGTGGTTGGCTAGAAGATTCAAGTAGTGCTTGTCTCAAAAAATATGCCAGGCTGCTGGCCATGGCTAATACTACTATAATAATAAGCAAAGAGTTCGAGCGACCGTGTCTGGCAAAACTTACAATGACAATGATTCTTTAGATTTTTACGCACGAATTAGTGGTGTTTGCAATGGAAAGCTTGCAACTTAAGCTTCGTGCATAGATAATGTATTCACTAATTGTAAAGTAAAAGATTCGTTTGTAATTAGTGGCGTTAGGTCAGACCATACTGGTCAACTAGTATCTTTTGAGTCGGATATAAAATTAAAACTAGTTAAATCAATTCGATTAAGACCTCTTACTAAAAATAAATTAAATTCTTTTAATAATAACGTTTTTAGTAACCTTTGTAACGCCAGTTTTGATTCAAAAGACCCCAATATAAATTACGGCACGTTGTTTTCTACAATTTGCCATGAATTCAATAAAACGTGTCCTGTAAAAACGGTTCACCCTTGTTTGGTATAACAACGTTTTGTCGAAAATCGCTTTGGCTAATTTTAGTTACAATAAAGTCATTTCGTATAATTATTCATTTGACCGAATAATTAATTGGTAGATTTTTATTTAGCATATTTATTTCTTGGAAATAATGTCATTTGACCGAATTTTCAAATGCACTAATTTTACACGAAATCGGTTAGCACGGCGTTTTGCTCGGGGTACCCGCCTTAAGCAACAAATTCGTTTTAAGGGAGGGAGGGAAACGAAACAAAGTCGACGGAGCCCCGCTGCGCGGGGCTCCTATTTCTGTCTACAGGGTCTAAAGTAACCTAACATGAAGGAGATGACGGGCGCTGAGTTCGCTCGCTTTGCTCGCTCACTTCAGCTCCCGTCATCTCCTTCGAACCTAACCTATCCGTGTCGTGGTGCCGTAAGCTCCCGAGCTCGCTGCGCTCGCTCTTGGGGTTATTCTCGGTTTTTAGGGTTCCGTAGCCAAATGGCAAAAAACGGAACCCTTATAGATTCGTCATGTCTGTCTGTCTGTCTGTCTGTCTATCTGTCTGTCCGTCCGTATGTCACAGCCACTTTTTTCCGAAACTATAAGAACTATGCTGTTGAAACTTGGTGAGTAGATGTATTCTGTGAACCGCATTAAGATTTTCACTTAAAATAGAAAAAAAACAATAAATTTTGGGGGTCCCCATACTTGAAACTGAAACTAAAATATATTTTTTCCATCAAACCCATACGTGTGGGGTATCTATGGATAGGTCTTCAAAAATGATATTGAGGTTTCCAATATCATTTTTTTCTAAACTGAATAGTTTGCGCGAGAGACACTTCCAAAGTGGCAAAATGTGTGTCCCCCCCCCTGTAACTTCTAAAATAAGAGAATGATAAAACTAAAAAAAAAATATGATGTACATTACCATGTAAACTACCAGCGAAAATTGGTTTGAACGAGATCTAGTAAGTAGTTTTTTTTTAATACGTCATAAATCGTAAACCACAATTTACCAAGTACGGAACCCTTCGTGCGCGAGTCCGACTCGCACTTGGCCGGTTTTTAAATACATGTTACACCACCTGAACATTACATCAAATGAACATTATACCTTTTGATCAATAGCGCAAATGTTGTTATCGCAAATAAATATTCGATGAAATGAAAATTATGTTAATCGATATTATACAAAGTGATGATTTTCTTAAACGTTGTTCGATTTAGTTATATTATATCAAACGTTGTTCTATCAAACAAGGGTGAACCTGTAAAAACAGTTAAAGTCAACAATTCCAAATCAAAATTTAGTGAATGGGCCACTGTGGGCATAAGAAAAAGCCGAGATATCATATATAATTTATATTACGAAAAATCTTTGACTTCCGATAAAGTTTTTCACAATTATGTTAGAAACTATTCCAAAATATTTAAAAGAGTCTGCGCTCAAGCAAAATCTAAAATAATAATTAACAAATTGGTGTTTCAAATAATAAAATAAAAACTGTGTGGCAATTAATTAATAGAGAAACTGGAAAGACACAACAACGCGATCAGAATGAGTTGTCTTTGAAAAAAAAAAAAACCATTTCTGATGAAGCAAGAAGTCGCTGAGACATTAGAAAAGTTCTTTACCAACATTCCGTTAGAGGTTACGAAGTCTCTTCCCTCCTCATCTAAATTAGCTTAAGCTCTTCTTAAAGAAATCGTTACCAAAGACATACCGACCTTTAAATTTAAACCAATATGTATTGATACAATTAAAAACGTGTTCAAAAGTCTCAATATAAAAAATACTGAAGACTTATGTGGGATATCCGTTACGGTTCTTGAAGATATTATTGACTCAATTGCTCCTGTCCTAACAGGCATATTCAATCAATGTTTGGACAGCGGCACGTTTCCTGACTTAATGAAACACAGCAAAGTAGTACCAATTTTCAAATCAGGTTGTAAGAGTAATCCCTCTAATTATAGACCTATATCCGTGCTTCCAGCATTGAGTAAAATCTATGAAAAAATCATGCTGGATCAGATGTTGTCTTACTTCAATTCAAATGGGATCCTGCATAGTCAGCAGTTTGGTTTCACGAAAGGTAGGTCGACGACAGACGCGGGAGTTAAACTCATCAGTCACATTTTGGAATCTTGGGAGAAGTCCCAGGATGCCATTGGCATTTTCTGTGATCTCTCAAAAGCGTTCGACTGCGTCGACCACAACACACTGATCTGTAAATTACACCACTACGGAATTCGAGGACAAGCTGCTAATCTTGTTCTTTCATATTTATCAAACAGACAGCAAAAAGTGAATGTTAATGGGGTGACGTCATCCGGGTCTCTAGTCAAGATGGGCGTGCCCCAAGGTTCAATTCTCGGCCCTTTCCTTTTTCTTGTTTACATTAATGATCTCCCTTTTATGATGGCCAAATTATCGGATATAATTCTATTTGCTGATGATACTTCGCTAATTTTTAAAATAGATAGGAAAGATACGGATGTCTTACATGTCAACGAAAGTCTTATTATTCTCACAAAATGGTTCGCAGCTAACAATCTTTTACTGAATGCGACAAAAACTAAATGTCTTAAGTTCTCTTTACCAAATGTACCACAACGTGACCTAAATTTAAATCTTGACTGTAAAAGTCTTGAAGTTATAGCTGAAACTGTATTCTTAGGGATTACTATCGATTCAAAACTACAGTGGGGCGCGCACATTAGAATTCTTTCGGGTAGGTTAAGTTCAGCTGCATATGCAGTTAGGAAAATAAGGCAGTTAACCGATGTAGCCACAGCTAGGTTAGTATATTATGCTTATTGCCACAGTATTATGTCTTATGGCATTCTGCTGTGGGGAGCAGCAGCAGATGTTGACTCAATTTTCATCCTACAAAAGAGGGCAATCCGCGCGATCTATAAAATGGGTCCTCGCGAGTCCTTTAGAGAAAAATTTAAAGAAATCGATATACTGCTGACTCTACCTTCACTCTATATTTTGGAATGTATTTTGTATGTCCGCAAAAATCGAGGGCTTTTCAAAACTAGAAGCGACTTACATAATTTAAATACACGCAGTAAGCACGAAATTGTAATACCCAAATTCAGATTGACAAAAACTAGCAAGTCTTTTCATATAAACAGTATACACTTTTATAACAAGTTGCCAAAGTCAGTTATAGAACTGACCGATAGAAAGTTCAAAAACTACATCAAACGTGTCCTTATTAAAAAAGCATATTATAAAATCAAGGACTACGTTGAAGATAAAAAAAATTGGCTTTAGCTCCATCTGCGCATGCGGCTTCCCTGGTAACTCATAAACGGCACAAATATGTGGTTGTCTCTAACTATTCTCAATCTCATTAATTCTTTGTTTTTTTTCCTTCTTTTGATTATTCTTTTTACAATGGTTTTCAATCATCTTCATAGCCCTTTGCTAAGAATAGTTACAGCACAGATAACATATTTGTGCCACATGTTAGATTTAGTCTTTTTTTATTTTACTTTTGTATAGATTCCTTTACCGATTGTTTTGTAAATGTGTGAACATTGTAGGCCTTCTAGATGCTTGTTAACATTTGTTAACTTTTAACTCGTTTTATTTTCTTTTGTTTAAATAATATGTAATCTTCTTTTTTGTTTTTCTTACGACTTATTGTCGGGCCTACGTTGTCCCCACACATCTAAGTACTAATGCTGTAACAAGGAAATATTGTAAAACCAAACCATATTTTTTTAAAGAGTAACCATGGAGTTTCTTGCCGGTTCTTCTCCATAGGAAACGACCAACCCAAACCGTGCACCTTTTGTCGACGTTTTATAAGTGCCTATGTAGGCCTATATGAAATAAAAAAATTGATTTTGAACAGACAAAAAGACAAACAGATAAACAGACAAACAGACAAAAAGACAAACAGACAAACAGAAAAACAGAAAAACAGACCAGCAGAGAAAGGTTCTAGAAATGGCTTCTGTTGGTTGTTCTTTAACACCCTGACAATTTTTTTTAAATATTTTCTGTGTACAAAAATGACTTTTCTACAGATTTATTGTTGTGTATTGATGATTTACAAAGGGGAATTTTTAACTGCACCTCTATTTAGAAATTTAAGCAAACAAAATATCTCCACTAATAACCTACTGCAAAACAATATTACTCACCGTAAAACAAAAATACTGATTTGCACACAAATTATTCAATTAAATATAAAATAAATGTGAATTAGTCCAAGAGCGAGCGAAGCGAGCTCGGGAGCTTAGGGCACCCCGACACGGATAGGTTAGGTTCGAAGGAGATGACGGGAGCTGAAGTGAGCGAGCAAAGCGAGCGAACTCAGCTCCCGTCATCTCCTTCATGTTAGGTTACTTTAGACCCTGCAGACAGAAATAGGAGCCCTGCGCAGCGGGGCTCCGTCGACTTTGTTTCGTTTCCCCCCCTCCCTTAAAACTTAAATATTTTGTTGCACTCGAAGAATTATTAGATTTACTTTTAGTTAACAGATAGTTATTCAGTAAAACAGTTAAGCTTTAAAGATCTAGCAGTATAGTATAATTCATTTATTTGATGAGCAAATTTAGTGTGCAATTCAGTATTTTTGGTAGTAATTTCGAATATTTTGATTGAAAAAAGGGGAATTACAGTTAAAGTATTAAATACCACCCATTTACAAATAGTTAGTTTTAAGCCTTTTTGTTGTTGTATCCATAGGGCCTCCAACCATCTCCAAAGTACCTTGCTTATAATTTGATTAACTTATCGAGATTTGGAGGCTGCTTAGTTCATTCCACGCCCCTTAGTCCGCCAGTGAACTTGTTTACCCGTAGGCTAATACTATACACAATATTTTAGCCTGCCACCCCGTAACTCTTTGTCACCAAATCTTTAAGTAAGCCACTGATTATGATAATATCTGTTTGTACTCGTACTCGTATGACAAAGCGTCAGTACCGGCTGTCAGTGGCTCAAACTCGCAAATGCGCGGTTTTCAAACGTTATTCTCTGTTTTCTAGAATAGAGCCCACATAAAACCATTCAGCTCAGAGAGCTTGAGAAAGTATAACGAGGGGCAAACTATCAAGTTCCGGTTTCACATCTACTCCAGTGAGGTTGTGGTTGAACCGCTGCCAAAAGTGACTGCAATAAGTGTTAATGGGGATATTGTCTGTTTTGGGCCTGGCGGTAAGGAATTTGTTATTAAGTTTCCGTAACTTCCGGACGTCCTAATAAAAAAACTGTATCCTTATAGGATCACTTGTGTCTGTCTGTCCGTCTATCACAGTCAATTTGATCCGAATCTACTGGCCCAATACAGTAGAAATTTGGTACACATATTATGAATTTTTGTTTCTTGTACTAAAACATGGAGGCATGTATAAAAAAATTTAATGTGGGGTCATTTTTGATGGGCAGATAGAAAATTAAAGGTTTTTTAAACGGTACCGTATGATACATATCAAATAAAATAAAAAACTTTTTACAAAAAATACAACCGACTTCCAAATAAAAACACTACAAAGTGAAAAATAAATTCAATTTCGGAAGTCGGTGTTCCTGTTTTTGTTTCTTCGTTTTTTGACACCGACTTCCGAAATTGAATTTATTTTTCACTTTGTAGTGTTTTTATTTGGAAGTCGGTTGTATTTTTTGTAAAAAGTTTTTTTTAATTTTTCACTTTTTAGTTGTGGTACATAATGGACCAGTTCTATAGGTTAGGTACCTATAATGCCCAAAGTGAAGCCAGAATTGATTATCCCAACAACATGAAACTTAAACAAAACCGGTGGAATGAGAGTATACCAGGGTTAACTGTTCACACTTGCGTACCCTCTTTAGAGCGTACTAGTATGATGTTATGTTATGTAATGGTAAAAACAATAAACAGACGTGCGATTGCAGCTATCCCGAGTGATTTGCAGTCATTTATTGAAGAGTTCTGATGTATATCTCCAAAGTTCTTCATTAGATCTTGATGAAATTTAAATGGGACCACATGACAAGCACCAGCTTTCAAATCAAAAAAGAATCATCGAAATCGGTTCACCCAGTAGAAGATAACCTCCTCTTTTTTGGAAAGTCGGTTAAAAATGACTTATTATGTGGGTTTAAATTTTCCAAAACAACAGAGCTTAAAATGTTGAAAAAAAGATACCGATAATTTAATTACAATTACAAATTCTCGTAAAAAGTCTATGTCTCTATGGTTTAAAAATAACAATAACAATAAAGATTCGTCAGAACCCTTCGTGCACGAGTTTGCCTCGCATCTAGGAATGGAAGTACCAGAGTCCTAGTTCTTAAGGGACTCTTGTGAAGAAACTGCTTGGATTAAATAATGCTGATTTAACATTTAAAACGGGTTACTTACAATACCAGTAGGTACTATCTTGACCAATCAAATATCAAACTAGAAAATATTATCTTTTTTACTTCTTTTTTTTTCTAGATGAACCCGGACCTAGCAGACAGGTAGTAAGTGCGACGAGTCTCCATCATAAACTGGTACTTAATACTGACACGTCAGGATCAACGTACGAAATTCAGGAGCAAGTGAAACCTATTAATTTAGTTAATCTTAGGTAATAAATACATTTCACTACCTCTTTTTTTACCTTGTATTGGTGATACAATTGATAACAAATACTAACTTTACGAATTTTCAGACCAAGAGGCCAAACATGAAATTGCACCCAATGCATAAGATACTTTTAGATGTAATTGTTGGAATGAGGTTTGATTTATCAAACTCATTTATGTTCTTGGCCGAACAGAACATTCCATAATTGAATTACAATCAATGGCATATGTGCAGAATGTAAAATTCAAATATTGTTGATGAAAACGTCAGTTGTATTCGAGTAGTAATTGACAAATCCAGCTTTCACCGTTCAAAGATAATGATTGCTTGTTATTAAGTTTATTTTTATGGTAACCTGTTACATGAATAAAGGAGAATGACCAAAAGTGGTACCAAAAAGTCTCACGCATCAAGACCAAAATTTTATAATAATTAGTTTCATAATTTTTTACGACATGACGCGTCGCGGATTTGATTTTTGAATAGGGAATTTACTTTTGAGTTTAAAAGTATGCATCTTGTTTTACTCTCTATAAATGACGTTCCGTTTCACATGATAAATGATTAACGTAACCTTGATTTTTGAAAGTGTCATGATCACTGTAAAAAAATTATACGTTTCCAATTCTACATTAATAAAAAAAACTAGAATAGAATCTTATCATTTACTTATAAAAGATTAGGAATCATTATTTTATCTATGGTTAATTGGCCGTTCACAGCATCCAGTCATAAAGATGTAGAATGCAATAGAATCGATTTTTGATGAATATATACTTACCAGTAATGGTTTCTTTTGTTTAATAAATAACTATAATGTTCATGTATAACGTGTCTATAATAAAATACTTCGTTGATAGTGTCGAATAAAATAGACCTAGTTTTTAGGTTATTTTCGATTTTATGAAATAACTCCTTATCCCGGGTTTTGTTTACAAAAAGAAGTTTTGTAGGAGTTAACATGGTCAGTGTAGTCTATAAAAAACAAAGTTTGATTTTGATGCAGCTTGGTACGGGATTCCATACATCGATGAGCATTCTCCTTTATATCTGCCCAAACCCACCTTTTACAGTAATAGTAGATTATGCACCAAAGAGATAAAGCAGTGTCTTACGGTACGGACGATATATTGAACCCTGAGCGTAATGAGAGACTCTAGAGTGAAAGCCCGAGCGAACCGAGGGAGTTATTTAGAGTCTTGCGTGAAGCGATGGGTTCAAGCTGCCTAAGACGAAGACAGGTTTTATCTTGGTGTACAATAAAGTATATATAAATATATATATTTTTTAAATTAAATGTAATTATGTTTTTTGAATTCAAAAAACATAATTAAATATTGTAAGCATAAAGCAACAAGTACGTAAAGGTAAAGGTACCGTATGGTGTCGAACGTAAAGAATTTCACCATCCCATGTCTTCCTGTCGTAACCATTTAACATAATTAAGAAAATATCGAACCCTAAAACCTACAACCTTGGGGTCTTTAAGTCAAGAGTGAATATATAATACTTCTAGGCAAGCGTGCTTCACCGTCCTTCACATCATCACTTACCATCAGGCGAGATAGTGGTTAAACGCAAGCCTATAGATAAAATAAAAAAACCCTATTATTGTATTATTTAATATTTTTGTTTAAATAAACCCTATTATATGACCGTTGCATAAACTACTATATTTTGTTCGATATTCTTTTTAATTATGTAAAATTTTTCGTAGCCGACTACCTAACCAAATTTAGTCCTATTTGTAAAATTAATTCTCGACAGGTTGTAAGCAATTACTTTGAGTCTTGCCCGCCCAAAGGTGGGGATTAGTGTCTTCCAACCGTTACTCGAATCAAACAAACAGTACCTGCCGAATATGAGAGTTGAAAAATAATTATTAGGCCAAGACAAAGTGGCATGATTATTATTTTATATCTAAAGGTATCTTAAGCATTGTGTGCAATTACGTGTTTGGCTCAAAGTTTAACACTATTAGTTTGTTTTAGCAGCCGTCATATGGCTCACGGGGTCCGGGGTCTGAAACCGGTCATTGAAGTAACTTTTCTTAGTGTTCCGGTTTATAGAATACTTAGAAAAAAATACCGTTGTTTTGTTTTAAATAAAATATCCTTTATTTCTACTACATACTCATGTCACAGTTAAAAACCGTTTTTTCGTTAGAACCGGTTTTCCCTAGTTAAAACTAGTTTTATAAAAACGTTGCCCCACACTTTGGGTACGGAACCCTATTCCGTACCCAAAGTGTGGGGCAACGTTTTTATAAACAACAAAAAAGTTAAAAACGGGAACCTATTACTAAGACTCCGCGGTCCGTCTGTCTGTCTGTCTGTCTGTCTGTCACCAGGCTGTATCCCATGAACCGTGATAGCTAGACAGTTGAAATTTTAACAGATCATGTATATCTGTTTCCGCTATAACAACAAATACTAAAAACCGAATAAAATAAATATTTAAGGGGGGCGGCTCCCATACAACAAACGTGTTTTATGCCGTTTTTTGCGATAATGGTACGGAACCCTTCGTGCGCGAGTCCGACTCGCACTTGGCCGGTTTTACTAAATGCCTTTATTAATACTAGAAATACCTACTCAAAACTTGAATTTAAGACTGATATATTTGATATTCAGATGAAACTAGTTGTCACTCCGAGCTTTAGCTAGAACTAGCACTGGAGAAGCTAATCATGGACCAAGTGATTAATCAGAGCATTATGTTTAATGCCCGGGCATTATGAATCTAGTCAAGTCAAATCGGGTAAAGTAATGAATACTGATTTAAACTTCAGTATCACATTATCTGGTCATTATGAATATTGCTACGTAATGGTTGGGCAATTTGATTATTATGGTCAATGAATTAGTCCAGGAGCTTAGGGCACCCCGACATGGATAAGTTAGGTTCGAAGGAGATGAAGTGAGCGAGCAAAACAAGCGAACCCAGCTCCCGTCATCTATTTCATGTTACTTCAGACCCAGCAGACAGAAATGGGTGCCCCGCAGTGGGGCTCCTATTCCCGGTTATATGCAAGTAGATCTGCAGCCTAATTGTGTAAGTGAATTCGCACACATACACAAAAAAAGTTGAATAAAGATTCAACTTTTTTGTTTTTGGGAAAGAACCAGATTGTTTCCTTTGCCGAATTTACTTACGCAATTAGGCTGCTGGTCTCGTCGACTTTTTTGCTTAAATAGTAATCGTACTTACCTATTCTATATTAAAACCAATGTTAACATTAAAATATAACATTATAATAGTTTTTATCACATCGTCTACTCATATTGCGCATTTAACTGATATTAAATTTTTAAGCATTAGTTAATTCTAGTTTCAACAGTAAAAATCAGTTTTAACTGTTGAACGGGAAAGCGCGTTCTATCTAATAACTGGTTTTAACTGTAACACTTATGGCCGATTTCTGAATTAAGTATTCGACGCTAAGTACGTGCTGATCACGATTTAAGCATCTGTCACCCTTGATCATCTGCCACTTTAAGTTTTCTGCGATGCTGAGCAAGGTTTGAGTATACGTAGTCAAGTCATGCCAAAGTATACCTTATGTCATACAAAAAACCTTCATTGACGATCAATTGGGTTTCACAACTGAGAAAAACACATTTGATCATTCTCGAATACTCAAACCGTTGTCAACGTTACATCATCAGTGTAGCCAGATTGGGCGCCTTTTTGCCATTTAGGCTACTTGGAAGGGTGCCGGGGCGACCAATTTTTACGAGCGGTGCCAATTAGGTTACCTCCAAAAAAAATAAGGCGATTTCGGAATGAGACTATCTAATACAACATTATCTGAGGAATGATGTAAATAACTGGAAAATAAAATGCTTTTTTCACTATTTTTCATTATACTTCAGTCGCAACAACACAGGGAAATAAAGAAATGCAGAAAAATGTTTTATGTGGAACCAATAATGATTATTGTGGCTAATGCATTTAAGTTTCGAAGAATGTTTCGTGGTATTAGTGAATAATGGTCGTCTTGAGTTTTTTATAAATGGAAAAACTAAATTTTCGGCGACTTAGGGCTCGTCGAATCTGGCTACACTGGTTACATTTGGCAGTTGATAGTTGACAAGTCTGTGCTTAAACGGTGATCAAGCGAAATAAATACAAAATAATATATAAACTTATAAAACGAGTGACGAAGAAGACCTTGTCTTCCTTGGAGATGCCTCCACGAAGACCGATGCGTTGAAGAAGACTGTTCGCCCTGAATTATCGAAAACATTAGATCGTATGCAAATATTTCACGCCTGATAGATCTCAGATGCTCAAAGAACGGATGGTCAATGGGGCTGCTAAGTTCTGGAGTTGCGACCGCGTGGCGGAATACGCAGCGCTTAAAGGCCTCCCTCTGTAGACCGATGACTTGGTTAAGGTCACGGAAATCCGATGTATGAAAGACGCACAGGACTGGTTGATGTGGTGACGCTAGGGAAGTCCTGTATCCAGCAGTCTTTCGGCAGAAATGATGACTATGTTGAGTGAGATCTTCAAGAAAATATTCAAAATGTGCCAGTGTTCGTAGTCGACAGTAGCTTTTCCTGCGCAAAAACCGACAGTTATCCAACAGGAATTATGTGTAAAGTGGAGATGGACCGGTTATATGATGCGCGATAACCAAGGGACATGGAGAAAAGTGACATGGAGAAAATTGACAAATTACACAAGAGATGGGAAAAGATGCCGTTGAAGACAGTGTCATAGATGGAAATGGGATATGGGAAAGACCGCTGGTCCAAGATGTAGGCAAAAAGTGTAAGCGATGGTGCTCTGTGGTGTTGGCGAGTAGCTCAGGTTAGACCCCAGTGGAAACTGTTAGTGGAAGCCTATGCCAAGAACACTGAGATTAGGGACATTTTATAAACTACGTATAGTATTGTATAGACTTCAGTTTTATTTCTCTGATTTCAGAATAAAAGGCTTTGTTTTTCCGTTTATTTATTTTTATATCTATTATTTAATGTATTTGTTTTTTGTTATTATATCCTAGGTTCTAATTCTGGTAATTGTGTGTTTTTCAAAGTATATACTTCCAAATACGTTTAACCATTGAGGTGTGATTAACAAATATCCCAACATACAGACTTTCATACCTATATAGAATAGGTATTATTATTAGGATCCACAATACAAGAAGAGGTTACAACGATGAAATTGTGTACAGAATTTGGCTTTAGTATGATACGATTTTGGTATCAGAACAATAAAACATGATAAAAACAACATGACAAGTCTCATTTATTTATTATTTTACAAAATAAGTAGGTAGAACACAGTCCTCCTTCATAATAGCAACACATATCCAATGGCACCGACCCTGGCTAATATTGTTTATCTTCGGAGGCTCTTCGATGGCTAGCAAAGTCTATGGTCATGAAAACCCAGGTCACTCATTAAATTTTTTATCACAACAGTCCACATTTGTTGATAAATCACAATTGCAATCAGATTCCGATGCATATGCACGATTTCTGTGTGTGTCGGTTCTGTTCTGGTTCTGTTCCACCTTGAGAGATCTTGTGAAGTTCTGAGTAAAATATTCTGTAGTTCTATGAGGTATCACAAGAACTAGCAACTGCTCGCCTGAACACATTCACTTCTAGTAATTATAAGCTTCAATTCTTGATTTTAGCAATAACAAATTATATTAGATATTATTTTCTTTCGATAAGACATCATTGACAAAATGAAAACGGTTGCTATGACAATCTTGAAGTAATTGACTAGTGCCTACGATCCATTTCATAGTTTTATAATAAGGTTGTATACATTTTAAATAGGTATCTATTCAATTGCTTAAATATGAAAAATCAAGTTATTAAAGATTATAACGTCTTTAATAACTTGTTTTTTTTTTAATCTTGAATGAATTAGATAATATAATAAGAACGTACTTTTTATAGCTGTATAAAATTTATAATAGTAAATTTTATGCAATCTTGTGATATCTCGGATTTCTTTTGTAAAATGGAACGTAAGAGTGAAAGAAAAAGAGAATGGACCTTTGAATAGTGATGTGCCAACTCGGGATAAACACGACTCGAGTTAACCCGAGTTGAAATGCACATAACTCGAGTTGCGCAACTCGAGTTAGCGCAACGTAGCTTCGTTAGTTAGAATTAATTATTTATTTCGTTTATTTGTAAAAACCACTTTTTACATATATACATATTTGACAGACAAATTGGATAACTTCCTCGAGAATGTACGAGATGAGGCACAACACCGAGGGAAATGGAAGGAATGGGAGAAGCCTTAGCCCAGGAGTGGGACACCACTGGCCAAAAAAAAACATTTCAAACTTATACCCTATTCGTTGGGGACAACTTTTTTTCACGTTAAACGGTTATAATCCGACTAATTTAAAAAATACAACCTTGATCGCAAAATGGTTAGTTTTGTAGCATTCTTTAATTTGTTATCATAATAGTTCCAAACTCCTGGCTATCGTGATGCTTTTTTATGTTGGTTATTGGTTTTGCTTCTACCTTTTTTTTATTCAAGCTTTAATAATATTGATATTGTTGTACGAACACATTTAAGAAATAATGGTTTAAATGTTTGACATGTGTGTATTTGGTTGTTCTTTATTATATTTTATTTTAGATTTTGGTAATAGCAACTCGAGTTCGGAAGAATAACACTCAAGTCTACTCGAGTTAGCCGCAACTCGAGTTAACTCGAGTTGCACATCTCTAACTTTGACGGGTCCATACTTAAGTAGTTACTTAACTGAGCTAGGTAGATTCTCAATTGAGAAACGTAAAATACTCAAACGCTTCCTAAATTATTTGACAATACTCAACTGATTATTGCTGCTTTACTTAAATCAGAAACCGGCCCTTACAATTTTAAAACTTAATAGTAAGTTTCACATTTTAAAAAAATATGCAAATACTTCTAAGAGAAATAATTAAGCTTTACTTCTCAATCTATTACTTTCTTTGCGCTTTGTGATAGAGAAAATTTATCACACAAGCGTTTTTTTACCACTTTTCGTAGCAGTCATCTCTGTGGCGTAAGCTTCCCCCAAATCTGTCACACGTCTCTATAGCTCGTGTTCTACATCCAATCTATTCCACGTTAGATATAGATAGTTAGTTTAACGTTGGCTTTAGCTCCTTCTGCGCATGCGGCTTCCCTGGTAACTCATAAACGGCACAAATATGTGGTTGTCTCTAACTATTCTCAATCTCATTAATTCTTTGTTTTTTTTTCCTTATTTTGATTATTCTTTTTACAATGGTTTTCAATCATCTTCATAGCCAAAGGGCTAAGAATAGTTACAGCACTGATAACAATATTTGTGCCACATGTTAGATTTAGTCTTTTTTTTGTATTTTACTTTTGTATAGATTCCTTTACCGATTGTTTTGTAAATGTGTGAACATTGTAGGCCTTCTAGATGCTTGTTAACATTTGTTAACTTTTTAACTCGTTTTATTTTCTTTTGTTTAAATAATATACATGTAATCTTTTTTTTTTGCTTTTCGTTACGACTTATTGTCGGGCCTACGTTGTCCCCACATATCTAAGTACCTACTAATGCTGTAACAAGGAAACATTGTAAAACCAAACCATTTTTTTAAAAGAGTAACCATGGAGTTTCTTGCCGGTTCTTCTCCATAGGAAACGACCAACCCGAACCGTGCACCTTTTTTCGACGTTTTATAAGTGCCCATGTAGGCCTATATGAAATAAAAAAATTGATTTTGATTTTGAGATAAATATGTTTCACCATCTCTTTCTTAATGTCCCTTGCTTTCTTTCTTACCTTTAAATGAGATCTATTCTGTCACCCTCTGGGTCCATCTAGTAGCCTCTAATTTACACAGATACCATGCCCAGTTCCATTTCAGTATCTTATTAATTCTTCTTATATAAGTTTATTGTCGGTAATAGCTGTTAATGCAACTGTGAATTTGAACCTGTAACATTAAGGACTATTTAATTTGTATGAGTTTGTAGCGTCTTCATTAATTGTTTATTAATATAATTATTGTGTAACCTATGAAGCTGTAAAAACCTTTGTGTTTTAGTTTGTAAAGTGCCGCACTGATCATATCCCGTTTTTTACAATTGCCTAAGTGTAAAGGTATGCCTGAGTGGTCGGTCGGCATTCTTGCTCTTTGTTATTTATTTTTAATAAACCACTCCAACACGAAGTAAATCAAGTACTAATTTTGCGATTCCCGTAACGTCGGCATAGCTAAGTAACCAACCTTACGTTCCCGAAAAGTTTATCAGAATAGCGTTACTCAATGCACAAATATAAAATAATAAAAATATGCAAATTTGGTCTTTAAAACATTAGCGTTAGGATATTAATAACTATTTGTTATGCCTTTTTGATATTTGTGCTGTAAGAATAAAAGTTTATCAGTGTTTTGTACTATAATCAGTGTCATTCTTACTTATAATAGCTTATTTTAACGGTTATATTCAAGTAGATTTGGTCTCGTGATTTGTGTATAAGTGGCGAACAAGATGCAAGTTCAAATCCTGCGTTGAGATAATTATTGCTTTGCATTCAATTTAGAATCTATTCAATAATAAGTATTTCTTACATTATTGTAAAGAACTGTAGACGGGCACATTCTTCAAAATAAAATTGCTAATATTTTCGCTTAGCTTGTAATAAGTGGGTAATTGAAAGACAAATTTGCGTAGGTAATTATTATAAAACTGGTGGTCAAAAATGTTACTAAGGTAGGAAAATAAAAATAAACCGTGACAATAAAACTAAAGCCAGTATAAGCACAATTGTAGTCACTATGCGCGAACATGTTTTACCTTGCCTTACAAATTTTTATTTTATTTAACTATATCATAATCATTATTGTTTATAATTTATGTCATTAATTGTATTTAAGTTAACTTTTTAATATCATATAAATAGTATTTTGAATTTAATCATCTAATTTGTAATATTGCTTGTTTACAAAGTGTGCTTTTAACTATTGTGTTCAATTTTTTTTCAATTAACTTCAATATCTTACAAGGTATTTTGTTATAGAATTTAACACAGTACCCTATGAAAGATGTGTGTACTTTAGCTAATCTATAAGATGGTTGATCTAACTTATCTTTATTTCTAGTATTACAATTGTGTCTATCACTAACTTTACTAAAGAGATTAGTATTTTTCCTTACATACATAATATTTTCATAAATTAATTGGCAAGAAACTGTCATAATATTAATCTTTTTAAATAGCTCCTTCAGAGATTCTCGGTGACTTAACTTATATATGACTCTGACAGCTCTCTTATGCAATATAAATATTAATTCAATGTCAGCCGCCCGATCCCACAGTAAAATACCGTATGACATAATGCTGTGAAAGTAACTAAAATAGACCAACCACGCGGTTTCTACATCCGTTAACTGCTTTATCTTTCTAAAAGCATAAGCGGCTGAGCTCAGCCGACCTGCAAGAGATGTTATATGAGCCCCCATTGCAATTTCTCGTCTAGAGTGATTCCTAGGAAAACTGTTTGATTTACAAAATCCAGCTTTTCTCCATTCAATGTGCACGAACGGTCTCGTCAGTGCGTACGTTTGTGTGAGTGTGATGTGTATTCCTAGGAATCACTCTTCACGGCAAATTGCAATGGGGGCCTCACATAACATCTCTTGCAGGTCGGCTGAGCTCAGCCGCTAATGCTGTTAGAAAGATAAGACAGTTAACGGATGTAGAAACCGCGCAGTAGGTCTATTTTAGTTATGTTGATGATGAAAGCAAAATAAAGTGGAAGGTTAGTTTTGAAGTCGCAATTAGGCTAACATGCGTGCACTGATGAAACCACTAGACCAAATCGACGTAACATATATTGTTGAAATTAACAAGTTCTTCATGGTGGAATAATAGTATTCAAACGCTCAAAAACCAAACCTACCCTAACCTTACGTGTTAAAGATCAAATTTGCATAACTGTTTCTATAATATTTGCCTACCTTGAACAAGTCGTTCTAGTTCGATAAGCTCATGCGTATCGAATAACATTTATATTCTGCTATTTGCAGTAGGTTCAAAATCGTCTAACTTTTAGTAGGTCGGCTAACGGCAGGGTGGGTCTGGTAACAGCTATTATCGACTGTACAATGAAGTATATGCTATTTTAACTATTAGCTGTACATCTGTTTATATTGTTTTCTCCGTATTTTTGACTGTAGCACATTTAAAATAAAAACTTCTAATATCTTCCGCCCTTTTCAGCGTTTATAGCAAAACTTCAGGAATTGTATCCATAAAAAGAGAGAAAGATTCCTTATCCTTTTTTATACCAGAAAACAGTTACCCAAACTCTTCAGCAACTTCTGAAGCGGTTGAGTGTGGTGTAGTTACCGGTGGCAACGAGAGGGTCCCCCTGATCAACAATGGAAAGTATTACCAGAGAGGAGAGACACCTTGGCTCGTAGCTGTCTATAGGGTTGTTGAGAATAATCTTCTATATATCTGCGCAGGGACGCTTGTGTCGAATCGTCATGTTGTGACCGGTGAGTTAGTAATACTCAATTGCAATAAAGCGGTTCAATGTAAAATATTCTGAATAGAAATAAGTACCACTAATGTTACTTATTTAGACTACAAAAATGTTTGACCTAAAAAAATTGTTCTATACGTACATATATTTTTATTAAATCTTTTCAAAGTACTTTCCACCAGCCTCTATACAAAGATTCATGCGCCT
Source organism: Orthosia gothica (assembly GCA_949775005.1). Taxonomy (NCBI): domain Eukaryota; kingdom Metazoa; phylum Arthropoda; class Insecta; order Lepidoptera; family Noctuidae; genus Orthosia; species Orthosia gothica. The sequence goes on from CATKRY010000083.1 coordinate 93,099, forward strand.
AAACCAGTTTTCAAAACACTTTTTCCAGTCCGCCGCAGACACCTCGTTTACAGCCTGCTCGAACGCAGCCAGCGCATCTTCCGGCGACGAAAATTGTATCCCTTTGAGCTGATTTTTTATTTTTGGGAATAAAAAGAAGTCACACAGTGCTAGATCAGGGCTGTAAGGAGGGTGACCCAGGAGTTTGACTGGCGTGCTGTCCAGGAAGTCCCTCGTTTTGAGTGCGGTGTGCGCAGGTGCATTGTCGTGGTGGAGCAGTAGCCCGCGGAGCCCTGTGTTTGGTCGCTTGTTGCTTATAACAGAGAAAACTTCTGGCAAACATTTGGTAGTATACCATTCGGCATTAATGCTTCTTTGATCCCGTAAGGGAATTGTACCTACCAAGTGGCCAGTCAAATTAAAAAAGCTAGCGATCAAAATCTTACCCCCGCTTCTAGATCGCTTCACTTTGGTAGGCGTTGGCTCATTTTGAAACACCCAAACAGTCGACTGGCGCTTGGTTTCTGGGTCGTATTGATAAATCCAGGACTCATCACCTGTAACGATGTCGTAAACACGCCGAGACGAGCCTGCTTCAAATTTGTTAAGCATATCACGGCACCATTCCACCCGGGCCTGCTTCTGAGCATCGGTGAGGTTGTGCGGCACCCAGCGTGATACTATCCTCCTCACGCGAAGATGGCTGTGTAGAATCTCGTGAACGCTTCCCGATCCAATCTTCAATATGTGTTGAATCTCCTGATATGTAATTCGCCTATTGTCTTGGATTAAATTTTTCACTGCTAGCACGTTTTCTTCGGTAACAGCCGTCAAAGGGCGACCGCTTCTTTCGTCATCCCCCAAAGTTGGTCGACCGCGCTTGAATTCGTTATACCAACGATACACGGTTGCCTTGGAAGGGCCTTCATCCATGAATGCCATTTGAAGTCTATCGTACGATTCATCCGGTTTCAGGCGACACTTGAAATCGTATAAAATCATAGCTCTAAAATGTTCCCGGCGCAGATCCATATTTCAGTGAGACACAATACTTTGAATTAACTCGCAAAAAATGTGGAGGGAAATTTTGAAATTGGAACTTACTTATTTTTACTTATAAATAATCATATTTTCGAAAAACATTATAACTGGCCAGTCTCCCATATATAAAAACTTTTTTTCGCAATACTTTCTGAGGGGCCTGGTACAAATCAATCAATGTATATTAACTTTTATTGATTGATTAACTTAAATCCTACTTATTTTTTTAACCTTACCCTTAACCTTTTTACATTTTTTTTTTTTTTACAAAAAAATTTTGCTGATTGTTGGCCTTAGTTAATTTAAGGTCTCGTAATTTTTGAGTTAATTTCAGCTGCTCACTGTATAAAGCGTCGCTCTACCGTAACTCCCATGAAGGATATCGTGGTTAAGGCTGGTGTACACCGCCTGAACGGCTGGAGTGACGACTTGATCGTCATAAGGCTGCTCATAGCAGCGACTATACACAAGGAGTATAATCCTTTCATGCTTCAGAGTGAGTATATTAAGATAAACAGCAATACTTGTAACAGTCTACTACTGGACACAGACTGCCTCGATCAGAAGAAAATCTACATATGCCATTTTTTTTTTCAGTGCGAGAAATCAATGCTGATATAGGTACGGCTAAGCTACCTCATTTTATTTATTCATTATTTGCTTGTTCTAGATGATATCCTGATACTCACACTGGATAAACGCGTCAAGTTCAACAGGTACATCCGGCCCGCCTGTCTTTGGAGCGTTGACACTGAGTTGTCACGCGTTGTTGGGGCTACTGGAGTTGTTAGTACCTTAGGTTTTATTATAGACTAGTTGTCCCTAGCTGCTTCGCTACCTACCCTACCTACTCTGCCTACCCTGCCTATCCCGCCTACCCGGCCTTCCCTGCCTACCCTGCCTACCCTACCCACCTCTTACCTACCTACCCAACTACCCTACATAACAACCTACCTACCCAACCGTACAAACATGATCATGTTGCGTAAGTTTAACCGTTTATGCAGCACACGCAACAGAAGCTCTCAAAAGGAAAAATACTCCGTTTATACAACTTTTTCATTGACGCTCCGCTGCTATTAGCCGGAGCGTAATTTTATATAGTCTAATGCTTTGCTCGATAAATGAGCTATCCACCAAAAAATAAAATTTCAAATCCGACCAGTAGTACCAGAGATGACCACGTTCAAACAAACAAACAATAAAACTCTTTCGCTTTATTATATTAGTATGTAGATAGATAGTACAAATGAACTTGCAAGAGTTTAAGAATTCTCCGAAGGAGCGGGACATGTGTATCAACAATATAAGGGGAATTGCCATCGTAAAACGGAATAATGACGAAACAAGAGTTCTGGAGCGACATCTTGTAGCACAGTGGAGGGCACAGAAATCGCAATATTAATCGTCACGACAATGCTTAAGGGAGATACGACCATCAGTAGACGTCTATCGGAAGAATTAATGATAATTTATTTATTAAAACTTTATGCACAAGTGTAAAGAAGGTCACTTGGCGGTGATTAAAGAAGGAGATAATGTGACTTACTACTAGTAGGCTTTAAGCACGATGCTGGTGACTTATTTTGTTCTTTGTGATAGGTTGGTAGGGTGTGAATGAATTTTATTTATGATTTTCTTTTCTTTTTCGCTGCAACCCACACACACACACACACACACACACATTGTAGTTCAACTATACACTTATTCTTCTATTGTTTCATTGTACATTATTTATTTACACTTTATACACATCCTATTGCTAAGTCAAATATGTATAAATTATATATATATATATATTTTTTTTGTTACCCACGTCCGTGTGTCGCTGCGGGGTGCCAACTGAAAACCAGCGCTGGATGTCTGACGCCCAGCAAATGCTGAGTTGGTAACCCTTTCGGTATGGGCACGTTCAGCGCAATTTGTCTTTGCATTTCTTTTTTGTCTTTCACTCCATGTTTGTTGCTGTTGTGTTGTGCCTGTGTCGAATAAATATATTTCTATTCTATTCTATAAAGGTAGACTTGCCTTAGGCATTTTCTACCAGTCGACCTTAAGGTCGTGCAGAGATAAAAATAAGATAATGATGCGATGCGGTTACTACTGATGAGCCGACCAAATATTTGTGCCTGTGATGACGACACAGATAAGTCCTATCGATTTTTACAATCTTTCCTCAGGTGGCTGGCTGGGGTGCATCAAGCGTAGAGAGCATAGGAGGCAAGCAAGATGAGCCTCGAATGGTGCGCGTCACTATAGTCAGCAACAAAGACTGCAGGGCCAGCAAGTCTGACTTTCACCGACTTACCTACAACACTACCTTGTGTGCAGGTATGAATCCGGCAAAGACAAGAAATGGTCACCATAGACAGTCAATCGATATGACTGTGATTTTTTTAGCAAGCTCAAATTAACTCGTGATATTTCTCTATACAGGTGACCGAAACGGCGCGGGTCCTTGCACGGGGGACTCCGGTAGTGGCCTCTACCTGCTAGAAGGCGGCAAGTGGAGACTCCGTGGCATCGTCTCCGTATCCTTACAGAGTGAGAATGGAGACCTTACCTGCAACCTCAACGAATATGTTGTATACACAGATACAGCGCAGTTCTTGCCGTGGATTAGAAATGTTTTATCAGAGAAATATTATGATTAAAATTTTTGTGACCAAGAAATACCAAATTGTTATATATTATTTTACTTTCATGCACCTGCTGTTTCCACTTGAATAGTTCAGAGAATGTTTTGGTTAGTTTCAAAAATAAATCTTTTTAACAAACGATAATAACGAACTGAAAAGCAAAAAATCAAAATTAACTTTTAGTCTAGCATTTTGAGACGGCAACAAGCAAACATACATGCAAATTTTAATAAACTAGCTAAAGATTAAAATGAGTAGAATGATTTTAGTAGTTGCTCTTCGTTGATAGTTTGTTTGGGACCACCTCAAAATCGAAGACTAAATGTTTATTTTTATTGTTTTTCGTCGGTTAAAAAGAAATAATAATTTGGATACTTATCAAATCGACTGACTCAGAGAGCTAATGCCGCTAACTCTCAACAATGGTGTGGGCAGAACTGAAGGCATGAAGCAAAGAAATACATTTAAAGAGTGTCTCTGGATACGTTCCACAACACCTTGGCAGAATGGTCGAGATTGTCAGAGTGGGAGTTGAGCTATCGAGGTCAACTTAAGTTGAGATGGTTTAGTTGTCTCGGAATCGACAATTCAATGTCGTATTATCGGACTGCCCACAAATAATAAAATCTTATTAGTAAACTGGAGAGAGCAGTGGTGGGCCACGTGTCGTAGGTCATGAGTTGGAGCCCAGGCATGCGCTATAATACTTTCTGTGAATTATTTCATCACTACTGCTCTAAATAGAAAACCATAGTGAGGAAACGGCTTGTATTACAACTATACGATGACGATAAATGCTTTTTAATATAAAAGCTAGCGTAAAAATATATATATATATTAAAAGCTTCTTATAGTATTGAAATTAATATCTATTTATTAATAAAATTTTATTAGAAGAAAGGATGTACCAATGTTATTTACTCAGCAATACTTGAGGTTTTTATCTAAGTTTCTAACGACACTGCGAGCAATTTACAAGAAAAAAAACGAACAGGTTATCCGCGAAACTAACGCCAGGTCATTTAAAATCATCGTTTTCCTGCTCTTAACTGTAGGCTTGATCTTCCTCATAAATATTTATATTATTTTTGACATAGATTCCGGATGATATGCGATCGTGCTCATCGGCATCAGTGAAATCATATTTTAAACTTTGAATAGACAGTGATAAACATGATTGCGATTGAGTGATTTTTAATGGGCACTTTGTTTTTGTGGGTGTGAAAGTGTAAATTTTCTCGGCCATTCTTAATGTTTCCGAGCGCACATGTCACGCAGTTTCACCGAAGTAAGATATAACGTTACTATCTCAGTATCGACGATGCGTCATCGGTACGCACTAAACGGTTTGGGTATACTTTTATTGTGCATACAGCTTAGGAGTGGAATTCCCTGTCGAGGTCTGTATTTCCAGAGTTAGCTATAGCTATAACCTGGCAGTCTTTAAGTCAAGAGTGAATAGGTTACTTCTAAGCAAGCGTCCCTCATCGTCGACCACATCGTCGCTTACCATCAAGTGAGATAGTGGTCAAACGCAAGCCTGTCAAAAATAACAAAAAAAACTCAACAGATCGTAGCCCTGTGCTCGGTAGTGGTGTTGCTAGCAGCACACTCACTCGCGCAGGGCTCCAGGGGTTCAACGCTCCGTGCCCCAGCATTTTTCTGTACGAACCGCCAGAGCCAGACTCGTGGTCCGGAGTCGTTACTTTGTCTACAGACACACATCTGAGCTCGATGCGGCTCAACATAGTGCTGGATAGACGGCTTGGGGCTTTGGGCAGTTTCAAAGTCAAAGTCAAAGTCAAAGTCAAATATATTTATTCAATTAGGCCAATAAAAGTTTCGGGTGAGAATTTGTTTAATTTTGCCATGAAAACGTAATTTCGCTGGGAGGACTGTAGTTAAGCTCAATATTACTGACCGCAAACAGTAAGTTAGCAGTTTTGCTAAAATAGCCAGACTTTTAATGGTAGAAATTTTGCAACCAACCATTTCTGGTTGAGCTAAATGCAACATTTGTGTGTTTAACAATTTTAGGCAGTTTTAGTAGATACCACACGATATATTAAACTATTTTGATACTGCAACAGATTTTCTAGACATTAGGGCCCTTATTTTAAAAAAAAACCTGGTCCTTGATTAAACGAAAATTAAAAATTTTGTATACGGAATTTCAACTAAACATCTTGTAAGGAGTTATCAACCACCGCCGAGGCCGGGTTTTATCAAAACCGGTCAAGTGCGAGTCGGACGCGCGCACTAAGGTTCCGTTCAAACAGCTAACTTTGCTAAAATAATTAGGTAACATAAAGCACTGATAATTGCTCGAACGAAAAGATATACTGGATTGAGGCACAAAACTAACTTTAACGTCCGAAAACTGTTGTCCCGTAACAGAGTTTAGAGAGTGTAACAGAGACAGTTGCTCGCACAAAGCGATCGCGAAAGGTCGTCAAATATAGCCCAATCACTTAGGGTGTCCGTGCGCGCTTATCTACGTAAATGTTCAAGTGTGCGAAATGTACCAAAGAAGTGACGAAAAAAACACCCGGGACTGCAGTGTAGTAAATCCAACAAATGGCTACATGGTGTTTATTCTTCATTAACTACAGAACAGCTAAGTGTATTGTCAGCTACGGAATCGGTTGATTGGAAATGCCGCAATTGTATTGGCACTAAACCAAAACGCATCTCGTGTATCCTACCGGATCCTGAAGAAGACGACTCTGACCAGGAAGGAGGTGGGATGTTTTCTGTTCCTGATAAGGATGCTATCCTTGCGATATTTCGACAAGAAACTCGCGAAATTATAAAACAAGAACTTCAGACTACCCTCGATTTTTATTCTAGAAAAATCGACGACTACGAACAGAAAATGAAAGACTACGAATCCCGTGTTAAACTGGTAGAAAACCAATGTAAAGATCTTCAGAACGTGATAAAGAATATAAACCTACAAAACGATGTTCTTGAGCAAAAAGTTAACAAAATGGAACAAGCCTATGCTCAAAATAACATCGAGATATGTGGGCTGAAAGAAAAAGAGGGCGAAAATGCCATGACTATTGCGTTATCAATTTAGGGGCTGGACTGGGTTAACAAACTTACGCTTTGAGCTTTCAGCGACAAGCCTCGTAGGGCTTGGCTTTGTCAATGCAGTCCTACCTTGTCTGACTCCTTCAGAGACGGCAAGGTGGCGTGGTCTTGAGGGAGAGCGCTACGGTCGTGTAGATCCTCAAGGCAAGTGCGGTGATTATCCTTCTCGTGGTTGCTGCCCTGTTCTTGGTCTAATTCCCTATGAAATAGACGTAACAGAAATCACCGGGCGACGCAACACAGGGGTGGCGAGGTCATGCCCCTGGGTGTCCACCATTGAACAAGAACAATGTTGGATTGCAATGACCTCCCGCGTGTTTGTGCCGTGCGCGGGGACCCGTACAGAGGGATGAAGGGATCTGGTGGTTGAGTGGAGCAGGCTGCACACGACACGCCACTTTCACCCGGATTTCTTACCACACGGGAGGTTGTGGGAGTAGCTAACTCACGATCAATCGGCTGAACTCTCCTTCTGAGAGTAGCGAGGTGCGTGGGGTCCACTGGTGTCGTTCTTGGACGGCTGAAGTGGTGGTGAAGGTCATGCTGACGGTGTAAGGGAGGGCTGTTCTGTTCAAGCCAGCCCAAACGAGCACCCGATGTCCCACTGTAAGCCAGCCCTGCGCACCTATATCTCGATGGTAGTCCTAACGCCCCACCTTAAGTGGTGGGGCGTTCCCTGTTGCGGGCTCGATGGAGGGTGGGAGCCGGAGAGATGAATTTTATTTTAATATGTATCATGGAATTTATTAAAGACTTGAGTACATTTGCCCCTGGACCTGCGGTTTATAATTCTGCAGAATCCAGCGCGGGTGCCCCCAAGGCTGCAGTGAAAACTGCTGCTGCTCCTCCAGCTGCGGTGAAAACCGCAGCGAGGAGTGTAAATAAGTCCCTTGGGCAGCCTGCAGCGAAAGCTGCAGGTCCCAGTACGGGTAAGAAAAATAAGCGGGGTGCTCCTGGCACCTCGCGAGTCCCTGGACCCGCGGCAAAGGCTGCGGACTCCAGCGTAGTATCAAGGAACTTTGTGGCTCCTCTAACCACTACCTCCGACGTCGCTGACTCCAGTAAAACGGGGTTTCCTGGCGAACCCGTTGGTGAGGCTGCCCTAACCTGGCGTGTGCAAACCCGCAAGGAAAAGGGCAAGGGTAAGAGAAGAAATTTTCAAACCCCTGCCCCGGCCGAGGACCCGACGAGTGCGTCTGGACCTGCTCAGGGCAATAAGCCCATGAACAGGAAACAGCGGCGTCAGGAACAAAGGAGAGGCAAAGCAAAGGCTCCTATTAGCTTCTCGACAGGGAATGGGGCTCAACTTGCGCCGGACACGAGCCGATCAGTGGCAGGCAGTCCGGCTCAGACGGCTACCTCATCGCAGCAGACCGCTCGGGACGGTCAGGTCGGTGCCAAGCGGGCTCTCAACGAGACGTTGTCACCTCGTGGAGAGCACAAGCGGCAGCGGCTTGATCGGTCCGGGAGGGCTGGTGATATGAGTTACGCCCGGGCTGCCAGCGCTCACCTATGCGTCGCGGTGACTTGTGAACGCACGGGTGCTATCAGCAAAGAAGTGTCGGCCTTGGTGATCAAGCTGATCCAAAAGAGGATCATAGACGAGTCTCTCTCTCCCACGATGGAGACTCCTGAGCGGCAAATACCGTCCTTCACCGCTAAACCGCAATTCGGCGGCGGTGCGCTAAAGCTGTGGTGCTGCGACGACTTCACCCTGGCCTGGCTGAAGAGGACGGTCCCCGATTTGCCTCTACCGGCTGACACCTCGCTAATCGTCAAGAGCCAATCGGAGCTCCCAAAAATGGTACGCTGCGGTATAGTTATACCGGACGACAGCGGGGTGTACCAAGACCTGAATATCGCAGCGAGAACGCTGTGGTATCAGAACCCATGGGTGGACATAAAGAAGTGGGTGGTGGTCCACTCAGATAGGCAGAAGGCATGCTGGTTCGTGGTGCTGGGCGTCCCCGAGGACCACATTCCGGTCTTGATGGGCGCCGAGCGCAGGATGTCTTTCGGCCTGGGCTCGGTGTAAATAAAGTTCCAGGGAGCCAATGGCAGATTTGCGTGTGTTCCTCGGGGTTGGGACCCGATCACGAGACAGATTGCAAAGGAAGTCAGCACAGGGGGGAGCAACCCCCTGCCTAACAACCCGGAAGTTTCTGTGGCTGACCCTGCCGCAACTGCAGAGAAGGTGACCCCTGACGATGACTCGTCTAAGGTCCCTCTGACGGGCGGGGAGCTGGACGACATCATACTGTCACCAGCTTCCGGCCCTTTGGAGGACGACCTCATCGTGGGTGATGCTTTCGCGGGGCTGCAACTGGAGGGTGAAGAGGAGGAGGGACCCACTCATGATGGCGACCCCTTCGTCCGCCTGTAAAGTTGTGCAGGCAAACCTCCACCACAGCCAGACTGCGACGGCTCAACTACTCAAGTGGCTGGAGGTTCAACAGACTGCCATCGCCTTAATTCAGGAGCCGTGGATTAGGGGTGGCCAAATCAGAGGACTATCCAACCTGGGTGGTAAGCTCCTTGTTACTTCTAATCATGATCACCCTAGAGCGTGTATCTTTGTTACAGGTAACCTCAAAGCACAGCTTCTAAATGATTTCTGTTGCAGAGATACCTCTGCAGCTAGGCTGTATATGCAGCGCGGTGCCTTAGAGCTGCCGATTGTCTTCGCCTCGGCCTACATGCCTGAGGCGGAGGCACCGCCCCCACATGACCTCATTCGACTCGTAACCTACTGCGAGTCCAGCGGGGAAGAGGTCATCATTGGGACCGACGCGAACGCACATCACCCCCTATGGGGAATGGAAGCGCCTAATGAAAGAGGTAAGGCATTAGTGGACTACTTGTTTACAACCAACTTGTCACTACTAAACATAGGCGCAGAACCAACGTTCGTAACGAGACGCAGTCGTACAATTATTGACCTGACTTTGGCGACGGCAGGCGCAGCGGTGATCACTACTGGGTGGCAGGTCTCCAAGGAGGCCTCCTGCTCGGACCACAGATGGATCCGCTTCGACATTCAGCTCTGTGTAACACCTAAACCACCCTGGCGTAATCCGCGCAACACGGACAGAGCTGTCTACACACGCACCTTAGTGACAAAACTGCCGCCCTTATGTGAGGCGCGGACTATAGGGAACGAAACGCGATTAGACATGAAGGTAAGTCAACTTACCGATTCTCTAATAAGCAGCTACCATGCCGCTTGCCCTTTGACTACACCGCGCACTACACCGGGTAAACAAACATGGTGGGGTGCAGAGTTAAATCGTTAAATCGCAAACGCGGGAAGGTAAGAAAGGCCCTGAACAGGGCCATGAACACATGCAAGGATGAGGACTGGAACGCTTATTACGAGGCCAAATCCAGCTACAAAAAATGCATCAGATTCAGGCGTACTGCAGGGTGGCGCAATTTCTGTAGTAACATTGAATCTTGCCAAGAGGCAAACAGGGTAAGGAAAGTACTGGCACAGGTGCACACACCCGAGCCTACGTCACTCCGTAAACCTGACAACTCACTCACCACGTCACCTGAAGAAGCTAAACGCGTCCTAATAGAAACTCACTTCCCAGGCAGCGTTATTACCCAGGTAACTGACTGGCTAGATACCACCCAGGTGCCAACAGATGACGATTGGTTCTATGCATACAGGGTGATTACGATGGAGAAACTACAGTGGGCCATCCAAAGCTTCCATCCTTTCAAGGCGCCTGGTCCAGACGGGGTTTTCCCTGCGCTGCTGCAGTGGGGAGGTACGTCTGTTGCAGAAAGACTGGTTCCACTAATGAGGGCGTGCCTGGCCTTTAGATACGTTCCGAAAGGATGGAGGGAAGTGAAAGCAATATTCATCCCTAAGCCAGGCAAAGGTGACTATACTAACGCCAAATCCTTCAGACCCCTCAGCCTGACCTCGTTTTTACTAAAATCGATGGAAAGACTGTGCGAAAGGGAACTACGTGATGGCGTTCTTAAATCAATACCTCTCCACGGTAACCAACATGCCTACAGCTCGGGTAAGTCCACGGAATCTGCTCTCCATATGGTGGTAGGCCAGATAGAGGAAGCAATCCATCAGAAAGGTTCATGCCTGGGCACTTTCATAGACATCGAAGGAGCTTTCGACAAAACCAACTTCTCCAGCATTGGTGCTGCACTCTCCAGACACGGAGCAGAACAGGTACTAATTGACTGGATAACCAACATGTTAAGCAAACGTGCGGTTCGTATGGAGGGTGAAAACCAGCTGGCGCTGATAGCCAGGGGCTGCCCTCAAGGAGGAGTGCTCTCCCCTCTTCTGTGGAATCTGGTAATCAAGGATCTTATCACCAGACTTAACGAACACCGTTATTACACAATAGGGTATGCAGACGACCTCGCAATTCTAGTACCCGGGAAGGTGACTGGAACCATCTGCAACCTTACGCAGCAAGCGCTACGAATAGTAGAACGATGGTGCAGGGAGTATGATCTTTCAGTTAATCCTTCTAAGACTGTACTGGTCATGTTTACTCAAAAACGAGCACTAGGCCCTTTCCGTCTTCCAAAGCTGTTCGACACTGAACTCCTGCTTTCCAACGAGGTCAAGTATCTTGGGGTCATTCTCGACAGCAAGCTTAACTGGAGCAGTCACTTAGACAACAAACTTAACAAGGCGTTCATTACCTTCTGGCAATGCAAGAAAATGATAGGCAAAAAATGGGGCTTGTCCCCCAAAATCATTCTCTGGCTGTACTGCGCGGTGATTCGGCCCATGATCTCCTATGGGGCCGTGGTTTGGTGGCCCCGCACTAAGTTAAGTACCGCTGTGAACAAACTGCAACGCACGCAAAGACTGGCCTGCATGGCGACGTCAGGCTGCATGAGAACTACCCCGACTGCTGCGGTCGAATCTCAAGGAACAAGAATTCAGCCGACCCAGAGTATTGCGATGGAGACGCACTAACAATTTGGTGCGGTATGTCAGCACGAAGGTAAATCGCGACACCGCCACCACCCTTGCCAGTCCTGTCATTTCGGACCAGAACAAAGCCAGGAAGTTCATAGTGCGTAGAAAGGAGAGAAGGCTTAAGAAAAGTTTCAGATATTAGAAGTGCATCAAGGTGAGCACTGCTAAAGAATGCCAGGAGATCGGAGTGGTGACCAGGAACACTCTGGGCATTAATGTGGGCTACGTGGAAATTTTTAGGATAGTTAGAAAATATAGTAGAGATGTTGTCATGCAAAGTACGAAGCGGAGAGTCACTTACCGCACTATCAAAACTACAAGTCGAAGAAGAACAAGAGAAAAAACTGTCAGCAAGGTTGACTGGAACATCCATAGATAATTACAATAAAATAAATATATAATATGAGGAAAAGAATACAATTATAAAACTAATTAAAAACTAAACTTATAGGCTGATTGCTGTAAAAACAACCACCCTAACTCACCAGTGAGTTGGATAATTTATGTAAGTCATCAACCAAAACAAGACACAAAAAAAAACAAAAACTGCGTAAAATGAAACACATTCAGGCATGCATGAACGGGACGATTCACGTCTGTACTGTCACTGTCAATCCGACAGTAGCTTTACTGAAGAGTTTTTGGCGGGATTTTTTCGAGTGAAGTTCAGCGGCTGTTAATATTATTTGCAAATTGATTCCTAGTGGATGTTGTGATATAAAATTGGTGTAGCTTTGTGTCTCAACTGTCTATGCAACTGGACAATATGTGAAATCATTGACAGAAGCGATCTCAGGATAGTGGAGCGGAGAATTTTATTGTAGTATTGACTACCTCCGCAAAGCTTACTGGGAAGGCTGACTCGATACAATTTGCTGCCAAATACTCCAAAAACCATTAGAATCTGTTACAACCGTATTCTAATGCATACTAAAGAATGTTAAACACCGAAGACGAGGCGGTATGGTCCAAGACCTTAGCCTACCCGAAAGGGCGAACAAAAAAAAAAAAAAGAAAGTAGCTTTACTGTCAAATTGACACCGTTGACGACAGAGTCGGTTGAATGACTTATAAACAAAAATATAATTTTACTAAAATGATATTACCGACATCATATTCAGGAATAGCAAAATGAAGGTGATACAGAAAATATCAAAAGTTTAAAGTACGGGCACAGAAACAAGTTAAAGTGACCGTATACTCCGGCACAATTAAGGAGTAGGTAGCTTAGCGAACGGACACAACAAAAACAACATTAATCACGCCGGCGGGCCTTCCTTTGGCCTCTTGAGGGTGTAGCAGTAGAGCTGTGAAAGTAACGAAAAAAAGTATACCCGTATGTATTCGTTACTTCATAACATAGTACTCGTTACAAACGTATCGTTACTCGTTACTTTCGTTACAATCTCGCTTCGAATTAATTGCTTTGCCTTACGATTTCCTTACTGACAGCAGCATTGAACTATTTGAATAGAATTTGTGTTTTAGGTTACAGTATCCACATCTGGAACAGTATAATGGTCAATGGCTGGCTGTTAAGATCGCAAAAGTAAACAAAAACGTGTCGGGTTTAAGGTCTTTTGTAATTCTCAGAAACAAAAAACACGTGCAAGCAATATAATCAAAGACTGCTTTCTCATATCTATTCAGTCTGTTTTTTATGTACTATTGAAGCAGAGGAGATTATTGATGATTTGATGAACTTAAATAACTCTATTGCAATTTGTGACGAACAGGAAAAGACTGAAGAACAATTTACAGTGCAGACTTTGATTGATGGTCTAATCTCAAGTTATTGTATTACGAAAGATTGTTCTTTTTATTGAAGACTTTCACATCCAGAAAAATTATGACGATACACTAATTAAAATCCAGACGTGTTCACTTCGCAAAACAGACTAAAATTACAGATTTTATGAATACAGAAAAAATATTATACGTTTTATGTACTTAATAAAAAAATAAGTACTTAATTCGAATAATAAAGTAGGCACGTAGCAAAACGAAAATAATAAATTACTTTTCCATTATGTCTCATTTTATTCTACTTGCCAGGCTACCTGTACCTAATATTATATATCCGAAATGCAGTCTATTAACGTTTACTAAACAATTGCCATCCAAAATTAAAAAAGAGGCATTCTAGGAAAACAAAAAAAAACTTAGAGTGATATCGCTCGGTACAAACTTCGAAACAAAATTTGTAACGAATGAATTTAAAATATCAAAATGCGTGCATTTCGAATCCGTATCGTATCGAGTCGAGTCGAACGCAAGATTCATTCTACGCATAGCCGAATCACCACGTTCCGTTCAAGGTATACACTACTATACAGATGTACGATGTCGTACATTCGACTCGTTCCGAATACCGACAAATGCGAGTAACGAATCATATTTGAGAGTACCGATTCGGTACTTCGAGTCAGGCGGTATACTCGTTACTCAGTAACGAATACATACGGTTCGACACAGCTTTATGTAGCAGTAGTCTCAGTGGTGCTCACATTCTTTGGAGAAGAATGTTCCACAGTCTGTGCAGCATTACGAGGGCCGCTAGATGCCTTGGGGAACCTCGACACAAGAGCTTGAAGTTCACCCGGTGTCTCAATCTTGTGGCGCTTGGTGTCGGGTGTGATGATCACTATCCGCCCCTCCACCGACCAGCAACTCTGCATCCCAAAATGCTTGCGCGCTTCCATGAAGGTGCGATGTCTAGTGTGCGTCAGGAATTCTGTGATAGTGATACCTGTACCTTTTAGGGACTTCTTGCTCTCCCAGACTATGTGACGGTGCTCAGTGTTGTACATCCTGACTAGAATAGGCCGAGCTTTACCCCGTGCAGAACCCAATCTATGGCAGACATGAATCTTATCTTTCCCAATCTCCGGTAAGTTCATTTGGGTGGATAATACCCCGTGAACCACCTCATGCAGCTTTTCACCAGGATTCTCAGTGACACCATGAAACAGGAGAACCTTCCTCCGCATCAAGGTCTCATGCCTGTCGAATCCTATAGACAACATCTCAATTTGGCTTTTTAATTTGGAGAGAGCCTGCCATACGAATGATTTGAAATCAGTGAACTCACTTGATAGTGCCGTTAACTCGGGTGTGGAAAATCTGTTTTTAGTGTTGTATCTGTTGTTTTGTGTTGTCTGGTGGAGGAACCCCGTGTTAAGGTCTGTATTTTAATCTATTTTGGCACTCATTTCCTTAGGAAATGAGTGCCGAAGAACCCCCTGACGGGGGAGGAGGATCACCTCCAGATTTAGAACTGATGGATTGCTCTCAGATCTCCGACGATGGTCTCAATAGAGCCGAAATTAGAAAGCGCCCCAGAGAATCTGAGATTCTGGTTGACGCTAAAAGAAATAAGCCGCCGTCTAACTCGATTCAGTCTGTGTATACAAAGCCAGGTTTTGAGAGTGACTCCAAGATTTTATATAGTGAGAGCGACAGAGCACCTTTCACTGTATTTGTTGCAAAAGTGGAAGCGGACCCAAAGCAGGGCCTTACGTTGAATTCTCTTAAGTTTGCACAGTTTATTCACAACAAGGGTTTTAAGGGTATTGTACAAGGAAGTGTGAAATCTATGGGACGTAACAGGATGTCCATTGATTTTGTGACATTCAAAGATGCCAACGATTTGCCGTACGACACGCAACGATGCCGTATTTTTAGATGTGGCGCAAGCTTTTGACAAAGTTTGGCATAAGGGTCTAATATTCAAGCTCAGACGCATGCTACCAGAATTCGCAGATATTCTAGAGTCGTATATAACTAATAGAATGTTTAGAATACGGCAAGAAGACGCATATTCCGAGCTAAAAGCTATAAAAGCTGGGGTACCTCAAGGAAGTGTGCTAGGCCCAATTTTGTACTTGTTATACACATGTGACATCCCAGAACTGGAAAACAACACCATTGCGACCTTTGCAGATGATACTGCAATTATGGCTACCGGATCAAGCCACAGAGAAGCAGTAGAAAGAGTTCAACTAGCTGTGAACAAAGTTTATGACTGGACACAAAAATGGAAGATTAAACTGAATGAGTCAAAATCAATTCACATTGACTTCACAAATAAACACTTGGACTATTACCCAATCTACATAAATGGCATGCAAGTGCCTTATGCTAATACAGCCAAATACCTTGGCATAACTCTCGACGCCAAGTTGCGATGGAAAGCTCATGTCAAAAAGAAAAGACAGGAACTCGACATACGTTATAAAAGTATGTATTGGTTACTCGGAAGGAAATCCTGTCTATCAATACATAATAAAATAACCATATATAAGCATATACTAATGCCAATTTGGACGTATGGTATCCAACTTTGGGGCTGTACTAAACAAAGCAACGTAAAATTAATACAACAATTCCAAAATAAAGTACTCAGGGATGCTGTAAATGCACCCTGGTACGTAAGAAATGACGATCTTCACCGTGATCTTAAAATGGAATTCGTCACCACCATCATCCAAAAATTTGCTGAAGCCCACGAACACAGACTTCATCGACACGTGAATGTTGAGGCTATCCAGCTGCTAGACAATACAGACTTAGTGCGTAGGCTAAAAAGAACTAAACCTTATGAATTGGTGTAGTGTACAAAGTGAATGCATAATAGTGACAACGCTGTGCTATACATATAACACATGAACATAGTGTTTTTATAAATTATATCAGACTCTAAGAAAGTGCTACGGACTTGTGTAAAAGTGCAAATGGACACTATTCTTAGTTTTAACATAATCTATAACGTAACATATTAAGTTAGAGTTAAATTGCTTATTAGTCTTTTAGGCTAGATCGTAATTAATTATTAAGAATTCTGTTCTTAATAACAAAGTAGAAAGAAAGATGCCAACGATTTTGTCAGCAACCCCATATTAAGCGACTATAAATATATTGCAAGTATTCCACGCTTCCATGTAACCCGCATGGGAGTTGTTAGGAATATACCTACTGACTGGACTCTTGAGGAGCTAGTCAATGGTTTGGAAACCCCTCATAATTGTGGTGAAGTTGTTAGGGCTAGAAGACTTAATTTTAAGAATAAAAAAGAGGACATGGAAATATGATCACCCTCAACAACTGTAGTGCTTACTTTCTCTGGCCAAGTACTCCCAGAGAAAGTCTTCTGTTATAATGCATCTCTGCCTGTCACAATCTATCATCTCCCCACTATCCAATGCCGTAACTGTTTGCGTTTTGGCCACATTAGCTCGCAATGCAGGTCTAACCCCCGCTGTTATCGTTGTGCGCAACCACATCCTGGTGATAGCTGTAAAGTCCCAGACTCGCATGTTACATGTATTTTGTGTAATGGTGGAACCCATAAGGCTACGGATGACATGTGCCCTGAACACTCGAGACAGAAATCAATCAAAATGGTCATGTCACAGGAGAATCTAAGTTATCGGGAGGCTTCAGTTAGGTTTCCCCATCCTAAAAAACTTTACTCTAATGTAGCAGCAGGCCCTTCCCAAACTTTTTCACCTCAAGCTTCTTCCTTTCTCTTATCACCCCCACGCATTACTCCAACTTCTTCTCCATATTCGTCCCCCATTAAAACCTCTTACTCTAAGACTGTTTACCGTTCTCCTAAGCCGAGACCTGAATTGGGTAAGTCGTATGACACCCAAGCCCATAGGTCAATGGTTTATACTCCTAATTCCTCTCAGCCTAATGGCTGTGCTCTCAATTCTTCTTGCGTTGAAACTACTCCTCTTCCCACTCCTAATGACAACCTAATAGAGCTCCTGACATGCTCTCTAATTAATATATTATCTAAATTTAGTGACTCAATACCGGACAATGTCGTTATATTAGTTGAACAGCTGCTCAAAGCCTGGACTCGCCAAAATGGGGGGAAAAATTCTTCAGTGGAACTGTAGATCCATTCGTAGGAAAAAACACGATGTAATCTATCTTATAAATCGATTTAAACCCGTCGTCTTTGCCGTTTCGGAGACGTGGCTCAGTCCCGGATCTCTCTTTAGGGTTCCTGGATTTTCATGTCTTCGGGACGATAGAGATGACGGATGGGCGGGTTGCGCCCTTATGGTTAGCAGAGCTATCTCTTTTTCCGAAATGCCTCTACCACGTCATGATCCTGGTCTTCATGTAGTTGCAGTAAGAGCCATGGACATATCCTATGTATCTGCCTATATTCCTCACCCCAACTCTAATCTCTTGTCTGAATTTAACTCTATCCTTTCTTCTATTCCATCCCCATTGAATGTGTTAGGTGATTTTAATTGTCGTCACACTCTTTGGGGCTCTCACTGTAATGACCCCGCTTCCAGTTTTTTGTTAGATCTTTTAGATGACCGCAATCTTTGCATTCTTAATGATGGATCTGCCACCCGTAGGGTTTCCCCTACCCAAAATATTAGTGTCCCAGACCTTTCTTTCTGTTCTCCTTCCTTAGTTTCAACTGCTGCCTGGTCTGTTCTTCCTAATTCTTTTGGTAGTGATCATTTTCCTATACTAATTTCATTTCCTAATTCTCATCCTCGTACTTCTCCAATCCAACCTCTACAAAAATATCGCCTTCCCCAAGCTGACTGGCCTAAGTTCTCGTCCCATCTGGACTCCGAACTTCAAAACTTTCCCCAAATAAATTCTTCCAACTTCCTTGCACTCTATAACGATTTCGTTGATTGTTTAGTGAGAGCGGCCGATTTTTCAATCCCCTTGAAGAACTCCGCCCGTCACTTATTACCTTCTTCACCTTGGTGGGATGCTGAGTGCACGGATAGTGTTCGTAAACGCAAAGTAGCAGAAAACACTTTCTCCTCTAGTCTAAACATGACCGATTATTTGAATTATAAGAAGATTTCTGCAAATACATGTAGGTTATTGGCTAAAAAGAAAAGAAGTGGTTGGCTTAAGTTTTGTGAGTCTCTTTCTCCACGCTCTCCAGTTTCCCTAGTGTGGAAAAAATTAAAATCTTCCGCAGAGCTTGTGACCAGCCTCCTGCCCGGCGAGCATGGCCTACTGTGACATCGCTTAAGTCACACTTTTAATCACAGTTTGGGCGATAAACTCATTTTGTCTTAAATGCTAGCACGGCGGCGTGAGATATTTTCTTGACTTGTGGCATAACTTCTTGACGTTTATTTTTTTCTTTTTCGGAAATTTTCTAATTTTATTGCAGTTTCGGTTTAACCTTGGCCATAAAAACCATTTATGTTCTGAGAAGCATAGCCCTACGACGCACTGTTGCCGAATTATGGTCCTCTGTATCTTATTTAATTTTGCATATTTCCAAAATGATATCTCGAAAACGGTATGTCCTAGGCCAAAAATAACCAAAATTTAGCCCCCCCCTTTGCTACCCCCATGTTAGCATCCCAACATGAATTATAAGTTTTTTTTTTTTTTACTTTGCTTGGTTTTCGACTCGGTCATGACAAGTTATGATAAAATATGTCATGTCTTAAAATTTGTCTTAAATGCTAGCACGGGACAATCATGTGACATAATTTACAGGCGCGACTTGCTTTTCTTGTTGTTGACTTCATAGTGCGACATAATTTGAATAGACGACCAAATAAAATAATACGGAAAAAAGTATGCCGTTTATACAGCAACTTTTTAATTTTGTTGGGCATAAATTAATATTTGACCCACGACCATAGACTTATGCACACTTTATTTTTCTTTGTTTGTTTGATAACATATTAAGTGTTTGTTAGAAAGATATAATTCTTGTGCAAATTTTAATAATTATTAAAAAATATAATAGCTTGGACCAATACCGGTGGGCCCCTATTTTATATATTTTAAATGTTTTTTGGAGATTTTAAGAAACATTTAAAAATTTAGAAAGCAAGAAGAATATGGTATAAAAGAAAATAATTATAAAAAAAATAATAAAAATAAAAATAAGAACAACAATAAAAAAAATACAATTATGAAAAAGTAATAATATAAAATTAATTAATAATCCTGTAACATTTCAATTAATCAATAAGCATTGATCACCAATTCACCATACACACAAAATTAATTTATTGCCATTTGGTGCAGTAATTAGAAGGCAAATATATTTTTTTCAACTATAAAATTTTATCACCACCTCCGAACGAAAGTGATACATTTTTCTAAATCATCTGTCAAAATGTGACATTTGTGACAAAATGGGTGCGCCCGTATTAGCAATTAAGACCCGATCAGTCCCAAACAAACGTCAGGAAATTTTCTCAAGCTGCCGGTGCTATTATTTAGGACAAATTGGCGTTATCGCCCAAACTGCGATGAAATGTGTGACTCAAGCCATGTCACAGTAGGCCGTGCTCGCCGGGCAGCAAAACGAAAGGCATGTTGCGCCTTTAAAATATGTCACATGTTTGACCCGTGCTAGCATTTAAGACAAATTGTAAGACATGACATAATTTATCATGTCTTGTCACAAATGTCTTGGGTACGCCCATGCTCGCTAGGCTGACATTTCAACCAACGACACAGGTTCCTGGTTGGAAGACTTTATTATTAAATTAGCCCCCCCCCTTTGTTCCTAATTTTGATTGCCTTCCCACTATAAATCCTCCTTCGCCCTCTCCCTCTGATAGATTTGATGACCCATTCTCTTATTCAGAATTAACATGTGCCTTAGATCACCTTCGTGATTCTGCTCCGGGTGTCGACGGAATCCCCTACTCGTTCATTTCCAAATCTTCTTCTAACTGTAAACTACTTTTTCTTAAACTAATAAATTTCTTTTTCGATACAGGCCAAGTACCAGAGTCTTGGAAATCCCAAATAATTATCCCAATATTAAAACCTGGAAAAGACCCAAAAGACTCAGCTTCTTATCGTCCTATCGCTCTATCTTCTGTCTTGGCTAAAATCATGGAGAATCTCATCAAGAACCGGCTTGAATGGATCTTAGAAACCAAAGGCATTTTATCCAGATCTCAGTTCGGCTTTCGAAGGGGTATGGGCACTCTGGATAGCCTTAGCATTTTTCTTTCTGATGTCCGCATTGCTTTCTCCAAAAATGAAAGTGTTCTTGGTGTTTTTTTAGACATAGCTTCAGCTTACGATAATGTCCAACTTCCAATACTCAGGCAAAAGTTGCTACAGCTGAGTATCCCTGTGAGGATGGTCAACATCATTTGTAATCTCCTTATGTCCCGCTCTATTTCAGTTCGACATCAAAACTCCCTTTCTCCAAGCCGTCTAGTATGGAAGGGACTACCTCAGGGGTCGGTCTTAAGCCCTATTCTTTATAATCTTTACACATATGATTTAAATCAATGGTTAACTGAGCACGGCCTAAGCCTGTCAGTGCCCAAGTGTAACGCTGTTGTATTTTCCCGCAAACGTAATATTCCCCCTATAAACCTTTTAGTTGAAAACGAACCCATTTTGATCCATGACAAAGTTAAATTTCTTGGCCTCATTCTTGACTCAAAATTATCTGGTTTCTATCATCTGGACTACATTTCCAAAAAATGTGAAAAAGGCGTAAATGTCCTACGTGCCCTCTCTGGAGTACGCTGGGGAGCTCATCCAACTTCCCAGAAAATTCTATATAATGCCATAGTTCGTAGTCACTTTGACTATGGTAGCTTTCTTCTGGAACCATGCAACCAAATAGCCCTCTGTAAACTAGAAAAGATCCAGTCTAAGTGTTTGCGCATTATCACAGGAGC
Source organism: Orthosia gothica (assembly GCA_949775005.1). NCBI lineage: Eukaryota > Metazoa > Arthropoda > Insecta > Lepidoptera > Noctuidae > Orthosia > Orthosia gothica. The sequence goes on from CATKRY010000083.1 coordinate 114,494, forward strand.
TATGAAATGCTCACCTATTAATGCCCTTCAGGTAGAATGTTTAGAGCCCCCACTTCACCTACGTAGACAATATCTCTGTGATAGATTTTTTTATAAAGTCATTCAGAATAAATCCCATCCTCTTCTCCCTCTTCTCCATAGACTTTGTGAGCTAATCCCAACCTCCCCCTATTGGACCCATAAAAATCCTCCTCTACTTGTTATTAGCTTCAGGAAATTTAATAATATGCACATTTCTTTAGTCCAGTCAAAAACAAACCCCATCTTTGAAGTGGATTTTGACTCCTTACTCTTCCAACCAAAAATTTTGCTTAACTTTAGTATATCTAAACAAGACCCTGCTGCCAATGATAAACTCAATAAAATTCTAGCTGAAGACTGGCACGATTGGCTAACGATATTTACAGACGCCTCTAAGTTGTCAGATGATAGCAATGTCGGTTCTGCTGTGTGGATACCTAAATTCAAAATTATTCTAAATGTTCGTAGTTCTCCATTTGGCTCTATTTATACCGGGGAAGCAATAGCTCTTCTGGAAGCGGTTTCCTATATTGAATCGCATGGACTCAACAAATCCCTAATTCTCTCGGATTCTCTAAGCTGCCTTCAGGATTTATTAAAATCGCCTTTTCGCTCTCGTCACAATTTTTCCCTTGTTTTACAGATCAAACAACTTCTGTATAAATGCCATTGTTTAGGCATAGAGATTGCACTGGCTTGGATCCCTAGTCACTCTGGTATCGTTGGCAACGAGAATGCGGACTCGATTGCTAAGTCGGCTACTCGGAACGGGATCGAATCTCGTTCATCTTGTTACCCCCGTGATTTGCGCTGCCTTGCTAAACCAGAGATGATGAAGTGTTGGAATACCCATTGGCAAAAGACTCGAGTACTGAAGGGAAAATTTTATGGCTCTATCCAACCATACATTCCATCTAAATGCTGGTTCAGCAAACTTAAATTTTCAAATAAAGTAGCTACCTCCGTTATAATTCGACTCCGACTTGGGTTTGTTTGCACTCCTGTCTTTTTGGCCAAAATCCACGTGAGAGACAATTCTTTGTGTGAATGCGGACTAGCGGAGGGTACTCTGGAGCACTTATTTTTTTCTTGTCCTCGTTTAACTATTCCTCTTTATGACTTACTCCCTGATAACAGTCCCCGCCCAATTAACATTCCGTTCCTATTATCTTTAGTCCATACCCCCGCAGTAAAAATGCTTTATAGATTTATTAATATTAATAAAATCCAACTGTAGCTATAGTATTTCTATTTATGTATATATACTTGATGTTTTAACATTTATTTTGTTCCGTACTATATAAATAATCTCCTCAATCCCTTCCAGTCCGGCTTCCGTCCTGGTCACAGCACCACCACAGCTCTTCTCAATATTACGGATGATATAAGGTCAGCCATGGAAAGCAGTAATCTGACGGTATTAGCATTGCTAGATTTCAGTAATGCTTTTAATGCTGTCGATTTCGATGTTTTGCTTGGCATTCTATGCTCTCTTAATTTATCTCCATCGGTGATTGACTGGTTTCGTAGTTACCTGTTTGGTCGCCGGCAACGTATATGCATTGGAGAGACCTTGTCTTCCTGGTGTAGTACTTCTGCTGGGGTACCGCAGGGTGGCGTTTTATCCCCATTACTTTTCGCAGTTTTTATAAATTCAATCTCCAGTGAACTAACTTCTTCCTACCATCTTTATGCGGACGATCTACAAATTTATTCGCGAGCTCCTCTCGGACAACTGTCTGAGGCTATCGTAACAATAAATCGTGATCTGGCCCGCATATGCGAATGGAGCAAAAGGTATGGACTTGTGGTTAACCCCAGTAAGACGCAGGTTATAGTGGTGGGCAGTTCTAGGATGGGTTCAAAAATCAACTGGACTACTCTTCCCCAAGTTGTTTTCGATAACTCAGTTATTCCGTTCTCCGAGAAAGTTAAAAACTTGGGGATATTCATTGATAGGAACTTCTCTTGGACTGCCCAACTGCAGGAGGTTAGCCGCAAGCTATTTGCATCTGCTGCAGCTCTGAGGAGACTGCGTAATTTTCTTCCGACTGCCACCAGGATTGCGCTTGCGCAATCTCTTCTTTTACCCATACTTGATTATGCTGATGCCAGCTATCTTGACCTTACTCAAGAACAACTCGATAAACTTGAGCGGCTTCAAAATGTTTGTATAAGGTTCATATTCGGTTTGCGCAAATATGACCATGTTTCCGAATTTCGTGTGAAGCTCAAGTGGTTGCCAATTCGCCTTCGCCGGAATGCTCATATTCTTTCCCTTTTATACAATGTGCTCTTTACTCCTTCCACCCCTTTTTACCTTAAGAAACGTTTTCAGTTTCTCCGCGATTCCCACACAAAATTTCTTAGGTCATCAGACAATTTACGACTTCAAATTCCAACACATTGCACGACTTTTTTGGATAAATCCTTTACTGTCCAGGCTACTCGTCTGTGGAATTCATTGCCAGATCCAATCAAACGTGCTCAATCATTGCCTGTGTTCAAAAGACTCGTAAAGGAACATTACCTGTCACTGTCTTCGTCTTAGCGTGTTGATTTGTGATTGTGATTATAAATTGAGTCATTCATAATTTATTGTTATTGCCTATATTTAGTATGTATGTATTTATGTATATATTACGTAGCATATGTATTTATCTGTGTATCTATTATAATTATAGTATATAGACTATGTTAATGTCACACCAACGACAACCCCACTTCAAGTCCAGAAAATTACTGTCCATACCAGGTTGCCTGGAAGAGATCGCGCTATGCGATAAGGCCGCCCATTGTATTTGTATTAATTTTAAGTTTTTTTGGTTATATTTGTATTTTAAGGTGTACAATAAAGCATATAATAAATAAATAAATATATGTAATAACCAAAAATGTTTTGTCCCCTTTTTTAGTATGGTGAACAATGGAGGTCAACGTTACAAACACTGATCAATAGTTATATAAAGTATTCTTAATGGTAAACCGACTATCACCAACTACCTTGACATTGGCAAAATCATCGAATGTTCGTCGATGGAGCTATAAACATAAAAATTGAATTGAATTGAAGCTTGGTTTCATATTCTGCCATCCGTGAATGAAACAGCTGCTCTAGATCTTCCAGACTTGTAGCCAGTTTTGTGTCCATGGTTTCAGTGGTTGAATAGAAGTAGGTTATAAGATTGACTTGAAAATTATATATGGTGAGAGTAGGGTGGCAAATATTAATAAAATATAATTAAAACATAAAAAATATACTGATAATGAATTAAATTTAATTAAAAACTGGGAGCTGTCTCAAAAGCGTGTTTACCCTGTGTCTACCCACACAGGAAAAAAAAAATCAGATCCCATCAGATGACCGGCCAGCAAAATTTGACCCGTTCTGACAAGTGGATAAATCATTGACAAAAAATCACTCGTATTTAGAATATATTATTTCTACCAGCCCTGTGATTGTTCACCTGATTATAATTACGGAGGCTTATCTTATCTTATCTTGTGGAGGGGCCGAGAAATAACTCGGACACTTCGACCCATGGGATCTATTGTGTTCCCCTAGGTAACTTACTCCTCGCCGATCCCGTTGAAAACACTTTTCATGAGTTTTACAACGAGACTAGGAGATATGAGCCTATAGTCTTCTGGTTTTGGATATCCAACCCCTAGGAGACTCATTCGCTTACCAGCCAGTGCATCGCATGTGCACAGAACGTGCTCCATGCGTTCCGTATGTTCCCCACACAACCTGCACATGGGTGTCGCGGTTAGACCCATCTTCATGAGCATGTCGTTGGTTCCAAAGTGCCCAGTAAAGGCCCCAAGCAGGTAACGGATTTGCCCCCTGCTCATATTCCAAATGCATTCCCGGGCTTTGAACGTAGAGCCTAGGAATTTCTTGGAGTGTTGTAGACCGGTATAAGACAGCCAATGTTTTCGTTGTTTTTGATCTGAAAACTCCCTAAATGTGGCTTTGACGAGACACGTCGAAATGCCTACACATGGTTCTGGACCCACAAAATCATTTGCTGAGCCCTCTCTTGCCAGTTCATCTGCCACTTCGTTACCATGGATTCCTTTGTGCCCAGGGACCCACATCAGTCTTACCCTGTTATGCTTCCCAAGCCTGTTTAGGGCCTGGATAGCATCCAGAATAAGTCTGGAGTCCACTTTGTAGGATGCCATGGCTTTGATTGCAGCCTGACTGTCACTAAGAATATATATGGATTTGTCTCTGGTTCCTCTATCTATATTCTCTTGAGCACAGGTTATTATGGCATATGTTTCTACTTGGAATACAGTTGCCATCTTCCCTAAGCTTCTGCTACATTTGTAACCTTTTGCGTATATTCCCGCTCCTGTACCTGATTCCATTTTGGATCCATCAGTGTACCATACCAGACTATCTTGTTCTGGTGGATCGATTCCCTTCGTCCAGTCCTCTATTGTAGGGATTTGGACCTTGAAAGACCTTTCAAACACAAACATAGTTTGCATTTTATCGGATATCATGCTTGTTACCCGATCCAGGTCTTCATTCCCATCGAACTTTGTATGGTTAGTCTTTGGCTTAGAGGCATCCCATAGTCCAGCAACAGCAAGACGATGTAATGTCTTCCTTGCCTCGAATTCAACCATCATATGCAGAGGAGGGATATTAAGGTATCTCTCAATCGCTGCCGTAGGTGTTGTCCTGAAAGCACCCGTGATGCCGAGACACACTGTTCTTTGTAACCTGGTGAGTGGCGCTTTGCACGAGGCAAGCTTTGTTCTTGGCCACCACACTATGCTGCCGTATGTGATAATAGGTATTATCATTGTCCGGTACAGCCATCGTATCACTTTGGGCTTTAGCCCCCAGGTTTTACCGTAGGTGGAGCGACACATGCCGAACACTCGTAGGGCCTTTGTCGTAATATTTTCCACATGAGTTTTCCACCTGAGTTCTTTATCAAGCGTTACACCCAGATATTTAACTTCGGTGGACCAGGGCAGCTTTATTCCATTGAGGGAGGGCTCTCCTAGGTTTCCTAGTTGTCTTTTCCTCGTGAATGGAATAATGACTGCTTTGCCTGGGTTGATAGAGAGGTGGTTCTTTGTACACCATTCTTCTGTCATCCTCAATGCCTGTTGTAATAATCCAGAGACTATGTTCGGGAATTTACCATTAACCATTATAGCTATGTCATCTGCATAGCCTACTGTGTAGAATGGTCCGGTATTGAGTTTGGTAAGTAGCGAATCTACTACCAAGCACCACAGTAACGGTGACAGCACTCCGCCTTGCGGACAACCTCTTGTTGTTTTTGCACTAAGTCTGTCTCCCATCAATTCCGATCTGACTATCCTGCTTCTCAGCATATTGTCAATCCAGTTGCACGTGGTATCATTGATGCCATGTTCCTTTGCAGCTATGCGTATGGACTCAAATGTTGTCTTGTCGAAGGCTCCCTCTATGTCGAGGAAAGCCCCGACACATATCTCCTGTCCCTCAAGCGCAGCCTCGGCTCGACTCGCAACATAGTGCAATGCCGTTTCCGTAGATTTGCCAGGGCTGTAGGCGCACTGTAGTTGATGTAGAGGGAAATACTTTAAGTGGTCCCTCTCTTAGGTACCTGTCTACCAGTTTCTCCAGAGCTTTTAGGAGAAAGGATGATAAACTGATGGGCCTGTAAGCTTTAGCTTCCTCATAAGTCGGTCTACCCACCTTCGGTATAAAGGTGACTTTGACCTCCCTCCATGCTTTGGGTACGTACCCAAAGGCTATGCAGGCTCTGTAGAGCTTGCTCAAATGATTGGATGATTTTGATGGGCCTGTGTTGATATGGGAGGGCCTTAGTTTTGAGGCCCCTCCTCCATCGCCTGGCTCTCCTCGAGAGCAGTCGGCGACTCAATGCCCAGGGTGTCGAATTCCCCGAGGATGTCATCCTCGTGGTCTGCCTCCGACGCCCCGGTCTGAACCTCTGTCTCCTGCGCTGCGTCGTGAGCAGAGATTTCGTCGATGGCCCCATCGCGTTGCGGTGGTCCATCCTCGGAGGGCTCCGCTTCTGCTTCCACAGTGGGCGCCTCTCCCTTGTCTTCTTCCAGGAGCTTAAACAAGTATCGTTCAATACCTCCTGGAAGGAAGTAGCCCGCGGCCTAGATGATCCCAGCGGACACCCCGTCCATGAGGACGATACGACGGATGCCGGTCTGCTCAGTGAGAGTATTCGCGACCTTCCAGTCGTCCGTCCTCAAGGCAGGGTTAAGTCGCTGGAGCAATCGAATGGCCCGGGCAGAGTCTTGCAACGCCAAGTTGCGACTCTTCCATGCCATTTTTACTGGCTTTGGAAGGTCCTTGGCGTCGACGACCTTGAGTTTCAGGGAGCCAAGTTCCACATTGTGGATGGCACCCCGAAACCAGCAAGCTGCATCAGAGTCGTCGCAGGATACATGTACTGCACCTGCAACGACTCCGGGAGCAACCGTGAGAACAGGCAGAGGATCCGGCGCATCTTCCAGTTTCCCAATTATGAGCTCCTGGATTGGCGCCAAGTCCTCCGCCTTCAAGTACTCCTCTGGGTACTTGGCCGTGACGACAGCGAGTTTCACAGCCGCCACCGCATCCCTAAAGGATCCGGTTGAGGATGAATGCCCTTGGGTCTTCATCCACCGTGGCCACCGTGTCCCCGCTGTCCCCGCTGAGAACAGCACGCGGTCTCTTTGATGGGCCCTCCGTAGGAGTCCCCTCAAGAGCCGCCTGCTGTCTCAGCTTTTGACGCTTTTTCCGCTGCGCCCCAGATCGTCCAACCGGAAGCCAGCCTGAATCATGCCGGCCCCCGGGAGACGACGAGGTGCTGCCTTTGCCGGTCGCGTCCGGGGCTGCAAGGTCCGAGATCATTTGACCTCTAACGCAAGGCTCCCGTGTCGCGCCAGCTTTGGCAGTACCCTTATGCCCGGTGGGCTGGTTTGCAGTTCCGCCCTTCGGTGGTCCCACAGCAGTGCCGACCCTCGACAGTGCCGCAGCAGTACCGTCAATTGACAGTCCCACCACAGCCCCATCTCGAGACGATCCCACTGCAGTCTCGCCTCTGGACGTTCCTGCTAGGGAAGATGCAGTCCCGGCTTGCGCCGGTCCCGCCGTCTGGTGTGCAGTCCCAGCTTTTGCCGGTCCCGCCTTTTGGAGCGCAGTCCCAGCTTTCGCCGGTCCTTTCGCCTTGTGGTTTTTTTTTTCTTAAAATCCATTAAAAAATCCCGTTTATATTTTCGTCCCTCAACTATCCCCACCCGCCATGGAGTGCTCAAGAGGCGATGCTACGGTAGCACCAGGGTTTAGTCGAGGGATATAGCCCCCCCCCATTAGTTGCTCACGAGACTGCACAGCACCAACCCACACCGCTACCACTAGCGATGCGAGCGAGCACTGCTGCCTGCAAGCCCCCAATGGGAGTTAACTCGCCTGGGGGCCGTCTGAACGGACCCCGCAGCCGATTGACCGTAGCTGGCTAAGCTACGGCCTCCCGTGTGATGAGAAATCCGGGCCAAAGTGGAGTGTTGCCTCAGAGACGTTAAACCGCCTACGCTCGTCGGCTCAGCCACCAGGAGATCCCTTCATCCCCCCGTACGGGTCCCCGCGCACGGCACAAACACGCGGGAGGTCATTGCTATCCATCATTGTTCTCGATCAATGGTGGACACCCAGGGGCATGACCTCGCATCGCATTTATTTCATAGGGAATTAGACCAAAAACAGGGCGGCAACCACGAGAAGGAAAATCACCGCACTTGCCTTGAGGATCTACACGACCGTAGCGCTCTCCCTCAAGACCACGCCACCTTGCCGTCTCTGAAGGAGGATAAGGTAGGACTGCATCGACAAAGCCAAGCCCTACGAGGCTTGTCGCTGAAAGCTCAAAGCGTAAGTTTGTTAACACAGGCCAGCCCCTACTACTAATTACGGAGGCTAGTATCACAGATACAATAAAACCGTTATTTGAACTACAGGATTACTCAATGTTTACGGAGTTACGAAGCAATAGAAGGGGAGGCGGTATTATTATTTACGTGCATAAAAGTATCTCATTTACACGTCTACCGGTTAATGTATTGAACTTTGAGTGTATTATTGCTGAAGTGGAGTATTTCGATGACTATAAAACGGTATAATGCGCCGTATATAGGCCGCCAAGTTTAAATAAGAGTATGTTTATAAGTGAACTATCGAGACTACTAACCGGATTCCCAGTGAAAAAGAACTGTTTTTTAATTGGTGACATAAACATAAATATTGGCAACTCTAATGATTCTATTGTTCAACATTATCTTAACTCGTTGTATGAGCTGGGGCTAGAATGCTGCATAACTCAGCCTACTAGAATAGAAAAAAGTGCAATTGGCGTATCGAAATCTTGCATAGATCATACATTTACTCGTGACGTCAACGGCGGTCGGTTCGACAGCCATGCACTGCGATCAGCTGTTATGCAAAACGCAATAGCTGACCATTACATAATCGGTCTTGCAATTACTAGTTCTACCCGAAAGAAACAACGTCAAACCATTATTAAAATTAATAACGATAAAGTAAAAGAGGAGCTGAGCTCAGTTGACTGGTCCCCGGTTTATGGGATGAGTGATCCAAATGAAATCGAATGTTTTATTAGAGGTAAATTCCAAACAATATATAACAACTGTAAACAGAAAGTAACAATAAGTTTAAATAAACGATACCAATGTAAATGGACAACGGATAAATTAAAATATATGTCAAATAAAAAGAAAGAACTTCTGGAAATATGGAAAAAGGATTTGAGTAATAAACAAAATAAACAGATTTATAATAGATATAGAAATAAAACTAATAGATTATTGTCTAAAGCTAAAGATAGGTATGTTAAAAAGGATATATGTAATAATTTTAATAATCATAAAAAAAAATGTGGGAAATAAAACAGACTTACAGGCAGAATTGTAAAGGCTATAGACGACATCATCTTAAGATCTTTTAGATTAAAACCTCAATTAATATCAAATAAGTTTGCTTGTGACTTTGACACAAATGTAAAAAAAGTTTTATCTGTATGTAATCAGCCACTTGTTGACACAAAGTTGTATGCAGATTTCTCTTTTAGATTTAGCAAGATAGATGACACATTGATGTATAAAATATTGAGAAATCTCAATGACAAAAAAAGACCGGGATTGGATCAGATTAGAGCAAAAGATATTAAGTTTTTATCTAAGGAAATTACACCTGTTCTAACACACTTAATTAATAGTTGTATATCAAAGTCTGTTTATCCTGATAACTTAAACATTGGTATAATAAGACCTATACACAAGAAGGGCAGTTATATGGATACCAACAACTATAGACCAATCCTTTCTTGCTTAGATAAAATTATTGAAAAATACTTTGGGAACGTTGTAAGCGATTTTTTGTCAAGTAATGGCATAATTCATGAAAAACAATTTGGCTTTCAGAAAAACAAAAGTACCACGCAATTGCTGTCACAGTTTACAGATGAAATCAATGATCACCCAAACAGTAAAAAACATGTAATCACAATTTTGATAGATTTCAGCAAAGCTTTTGATACGCTAAATTATGAGCTACACAAAAATGCAGCAGAATGGTATACGGGGTCCAATGTTGGAGTGGTTTAAAGATTATCACAAACAGAGGTTTAATGTAGTTAGTATAGCGGGGGTGCTCAGCGACAGAGTTCCGACACATCATGGAACTGCTCAAGGATCGATCCTCGGTCCGACTGAGTACCTACTATATGTTAACGATATGTGTGGCAAAGCCCTTCATGGTTGATTCAAGATCACAGTAGCCATCTTCAATGACACAGACACCTAATGTGTCACACAGAAAAAACGCCTTAGATCAAACCTCACAAGTCAAAGTAGTCAATTTCTGCACAGATTCACTCATCAATCATTCATCTATAATATAAAAATGAATCGCAAAATGTGTTAGTAAGCGCATAACTCAAAAACGCCTGGACCAATTTGGCCAATTCTTTTTTTTTAATGTTCGTTGAAGATTAAAGAAGGTTTTTACTTATATATATATATATATATATTTTTAGTATAGGTTAGGGTAAGGTAGTGTAGGGTAGGGTAGGGTAGGGTAGGGTAGTGTAGTGTAGGGTAGTGTAGGGTAGGGTAGTGTAGAGTAGGGTAGTGTAGCGTAGGGTAGGGTAGATTAGTGTAGTGTAGGGTAGTGTAGGGTAGGGTAGTGTAGTGTAGGGTAATGTAGGGTAGGGTAGTGTAGCGTAGGGTAGGGAAGGTAGGGTAGGGTAGTGTAAGTAAGGGTAGGTAGGGTAGATAAATGTTTGGTGTTATTATGGCAAAACAAAGTTTGCCGGGTCAGCTAGTCTATAATATAAAAATGAATCGCAAAATGCGTTGGTAAGCGCATAACTCAACAACGCATGGACCAATTTGGCCAATTCTTTTTTTTAAATGGTCGTTGAAGTTCAAAGATGGTTTTTACGGGGAGAAAAATTCGAATAATTGCCGGAAAAAAAAAATCGCCCTTTTCTTTTTCCCATACAAAAGTTTTCTAACTAAAACGTAGAGTCAATTTGAGCTTTATTGCTATTGTATAAGCTATTTTTGCTTTGTGTGGGGTAGGGTAGTGTCGGGTAGGGTAGGGTAGGGTAGGGTAGGGTAGGGTAGTGTAGTGTAGGGTAGGGTAGTGTAGCGTAGGGTAGGGTAGGGTAGTGTAGGGTAGGGTAGTGTAGTGTAGGGTAGTGTAGGGTAGTGTAAGGTAGTGTAGGGTAGTGTAGGGTAGTGTAGGGTAGTGTAGGGTAGTGTAGGGTAGTGTAGGGTAGTGTAGGGTAGTTTAGGGTAGTGTAGGGTAGTGTAGGGTAGGGTAGTGTAGGGTAGGGTAGTCTAGGATAGGGTAGGGTAGTGTAGCGTAGGGTAGGGAAGGTAGTGTAGGGTAGGGTAGTGTATGGTAGGGTAGGGTAGTATAGGGTAGGGTAGGGTAGTGTAGGGTAGTGTAGGGTAGGTAGTGTAAGGTAAGGTAGATAAATGTTTGGTATTTTTATGGCAAAACAAAGTTTGCCGGGTCAGCTAGTTCTTTAATAAATTCAAAGAACACTCCAGTTTCTCTAAGCTTGTCAGAATTGTAGCATACACACTTAGATTTGTACATAATATAAAAAACAAAGATGACAAACATACATACCATTTGACAGTTACAGAACTAAAACATGCTCACAACTTTATTAGTGCACACAACCAAAGTCAAAGGAAATGTATGAACTACAATCATTACTAACTTGCAGACTTCACATACACATTCACATCCAGCCCACTTAGGAAACTGAATCCTAATGGATTACCAACTTTTAGTATGCTGTCTCCATCTAATGACGGAGACAGCATACTAAAAGTTGGTAGTCTCTCTTATTAGTTTTGGTAGGACCTCCAATTAAGAGCGGACTCTAGTCAACAGGAATTTGAAAACCTATTTTTCAAATTCCTGTTGACGTATTTGAAGAAACTATTGCCGTCGCGTCACCTCCAACCTCACCCCGTAAAGTGCGAAAGGGACAACTGCAGCTCAGGCTGATTTTACCTACAAAAACTTTGACTAAAAGACGTTTCGTATTCTGCTGTTTTCTTCATGAAAACTGGTCTGATCTAAAAAAATCTTATATCAAAATTTAGAGGAAAATTATATATCTATGCTCCTATCATTTCCTTTTTTGTTAAAAACTTATAAATTTTGTCTGAAAGTCTTCTGAACATGGCGGTAAAAACGGGAAATTTTTCGGATTTTTGGATTGTCATATTTCTTTTTGTGATTATGTTTTGGAAAAAAGGAAATGATACAGGCACGTATTAATTAGACCTAGATTTTATGGAAAAAAATCATTGCTCTAGAGGCATTATCCACGAAGTAAACAGCAGAATGTGTTTGTATGGAGAAAGTCTCACTAGAGTCCCCTCTTAACATGAAAATCTATAGCCAAAGTACGTCTTATGACGATTCCAATAAGCCCAAATACGACTAGGATACATTGTTTTTTTTCGGAGTTCCAGTGTCTACCTTCCGGCTTCATCATCATATCAGTTCGATGGTACCATTTTTATGAGTACCATCCACCACCACCACCACCACCACGGTCGTTGCAACACGGCCGAAACGTCGGGCGAAATAGGTAAACAAACAATCGAAATCATCGCGTTAAATTTCCCGTGATAATTATATTGTTTTCTATTTATAAGTATATGCTTCATCATAGTCGGTTAACTATTCGAGATATCTTATACCCGTGAGCAGGAAGCATTAACGAGTTCCAGTGACCATCTGTGGTCTTCTCCATAAGTTCCACTTCAATATATGATACTTTCTGAGTGCATTGTTGATGATGATAACAAAATCGCTATATATATGCCTATAATATTTGAGAAGTGGCCTCGATTTCTCTAGGATCTCATCATCAGACCTTATGACCTTTAAAGTGGGTATACTTTAAAGGTCATAAGGTCATCAAACAAAAGAAGTTTTTTTTTCAAATCGGTCCAAGCGTCTTTGAGTAATCGGGGAACAAACATAAGAAAAAAGATTCCTACGAATTGAGAACCTCCTCCTTTTTTGAAGTCTTTAAAAACCACATCACAACGATTTTGATACAGCATTATCACCTCAAGCTACTACACTCAAGTGTTGAGTACACACTCTGGAACATAAGACTGAAATACTGGCCTATCAATGGCAGAGGTTAAGTAAAGAAATGCTCATATTCCTTTGTTAGATGCACTAGATATAGAGGCAAGGTCTGTGGGCAGCAGATGTCAGATCTTCCTGCTCGCCTAGATTTTAGTGGTGCTATAGCCATAAGAAGTTCAATGACCCGAAACTGTAAATTCTCTAAAGGTTATATATGCCTCTTTGTTTGCCTAGCTACTTGAGCTATTCATTTGGAATTAGTTACTGACCTCGCTTCCAACCATGAATTGGACCACCATCAGAAGCGAGATGATATTCGTAGCACCGGCCGCTGCGACGAGCTCACGGCTTTGCACTGCCCATGCTAGTCACTCCTCAAGGGTGTGCTGCGTCGTGTCGTCAAGGTAGTTGCCACGATGGTGGCAACCAGGCGTCGGCTCCCGTACTATGTGGCACAGGT
>CATKRY010000084.1:0-151730 GCA_949775005.1 Orthosia gothica
GCTCACCCGTACACCATGAAGTTAGTGTATAACGCCTTAGTTCGTAGCGTTCTGGACTATGAAACGTATCATAGTCCAGAACGATATAGAATATATAGATTACTCCTTTTTGACTTCGCTTACTAAGTATTATTTTTTACCCCCAAAATTATCTATAATATTGGTATATCCAGAAGATCCCCATCAGCTAATTTGACTTTCAATGCGGTGGTGGGCGAGAGATGGAATGGGTTTCAACTGTTTTTCACTGATGCTTCGAAATTAAATAGCCTTCACAACACTGGAGCTGCAGTATATTACCAAAGCTCTAGAATTGTATTACAGTTCAAGTGTCCTAAAGACTTCTGTATTCACAGGCGAGTGTGTATATAGCTATATTGGAAGCTTGACTTTTTATAGAGTCACACACTAACATTGAGAAAGCCGTTATCTTTACAGATTCTCTTAGTTGTTTGCAGGTTCTCGAACAAAGTCCTTTTAGAAGTAAATTACATAGCCCTCTTATCTTAAAAAATAAAAATCTTTACTTGTGCTAGTAGTCAAAGAGAGCTTCAACTTGTTTGGATACCTAGTCATTGTGGCGTCAAGGGTAATGAATGTGTTGATGTATTGGCTAAAGATGCCTGTTCATCTGTTACGGCTGATATCTCACATAACACTCACCTGAGCTATGACTTGTTGTCCCTCCCCAAATTGAATCTCCAGGATTCATGGCAGGCACATTGGAATATGTCTGGCAGGAAGAAAGGCAAATTTTCCATGCTGTCCAACCAGTCATAAATCCAAAACCATGGTTCTCTGGTTTCAGAAAGGTCTCCAAAACAGTTTTATATCTGTCCTTCATAGAATCCGTTTAGGATTTTGTTGCACCCCTGTCTTTCTTCACAAAATCAGTATATGCGACTCCCTTCTCTGCGAGTGCGGACAAGGCGAGGGCACCCTTAATCACATATTTTTTGAATGTCCAAATAATGTCCCCTCACCGGATTTATACCGCCGTCTCTCTAAACTTAAGATTCCTCTCCCAATAAATTCTAATCTCTTCTGACTTATTCCTCCACAGAAGTCCTTGTGGCGTTGATAATTTTTATCCGCTATAATAATATAAAATTATGAGTCTTTCACAACCTTTCAACTACCGTACATTATGTGGCGAAAAACGTACCTATCTTTAATGTGTTAAAAATTATATAATTTATGTATTTTTTTCTGTTTGTTTCAGTCCCGTACTAACCCAACAAGTGTCAAATGTATCAATCAAGCAACTTTGTCTGTGTCTACAGTTCCTTCTGTTTTAAATTATTAATAAAATATACCTTCTCTTTCATTTAACTTTAGACATTGGCAGAATAGTCGACATCGGCTTTGCTTGCCATATAGAATTGATTAGAAGTAAACAAATCATTAGAGGTTAGATGTGAAATTATTTAAAGTAATTTTAGTGCAATGAATGTGTTTATGGTGACATTATTATCCTAAAGTGCAGTTCCTAAGTGGTTCCACAATCCAGCCACGAGTTCAGAACAAAGAAGGTGTCATAAAAAGGAATGAAATATAGTGAAACCCAGCGATGAACTAGGTAACTAACTGTCTTCCAACAAGAATTCTTTCTACCAAAAAAAAGGTATTACACTGTGTCTATTAAAAGCATAAGAAGAGGTGACTCAATTTGAATGTATGGAAGGTACCGTTCAGTTTGGAGATTTAAATCTATTTTAATTTGTCGGTTTTCGGAGTTTTCCAAAAATCCAACTCCTTCGATTCTTTGTCGTCCTCTTTTATGCTTTCGGGCTGCTGGGGATGTTCTACAAATTCCTGAGGGGGATGGTTGGTAGTCATAATACAAATTTTCTGGGTACTCATAGTAATCGTAATAAGTGCCATCATAATCAGTAAGGAAATCATGATCGAAGGATCAATGAAACAATCATTAAAACTGCATCTCTTTAGTTTTGAAATAATTATTAGATGGAGGATTCCCTGATCTGTTCCAGTCATGCCTAGATAAAGCGTTAGTAGGTGGTAATTGTCTGCTCACGAAATGGGTAACACCACTCATTGGACGTGGTTCCGCTGACCCGCTAGGCTGGCTAGGAGAATTCTGCTGGACTATCTGAAATGGGTTATTCTGACGGTTATAGCTCGGTGGAGGTTCCCTGAACATTTGCTGAGTTCGGGTCGGCTGAACTGACCAGGTTTGAAAATAAATGTTTTTTTTTATTCATTATAGGCTCGCGCTTGACCACTATCTCACCTGATGGTCAGCGATGATGTGGTCGACGGTGGAGCAGGCTTGCCTAGAAGTAACCTATTCACTCTTGACTTAAAGACCCCTAGATTGTAGCTAGCGGGAAACACAGACTCCGGCAGGGAATTCCACTCCTTAGCTGTACGCATAATAAAAGTATTCTGAAAATGTTTAGTGCGTATGGGTGGGATGTCTACCATGTACCGATGGCGCTTCGCCGTACGTCTGGTAGTCTGATGATGAAACGGGCTGGGCGGAATTAGATCATGCAATTCCATCGCACACTCCCCGAAATGTTACCGATAAAAAACCGACAAGCAAATGTTTCCACTGCGGTGGTTGTTGGACTTCAAATTGGAATCATGCACTATCCGTGTGTACTACTAGTTTATCCGTGATCATGTTGCTTGCAACAGCACCGAAATATCGGAAACTCGCAACAAACAGTAAACATGGTAAACATCCCGTTTCGAATGTTAATGTTAGTATAATTATTAGGCCTTGGATCAGGCAAATTAAACGGCTGAGAGGGCATTTTAAAATGATTACCGGGTTGGTAATTGCTATTAATTATATTATATTATCAGGCAAACGGTCATTACGATTTTGCAGAAACATGGTATAAGTTTCTTCATGAACAGATTCTAGTGCTTGTTCTATGTTTTGAGGGTCCATACAAGGCACGCGTGATCCTATAGGATCTTTTAATCTGCGCGTGAACGCCTGAAGCGTTAATTTCTTATATAAATCCCTTTAAGCATCTATAGTAGTTTTTAAGGAGTAGTGTAAGGAAACATATGTCATAATTGTACTAAAAATGTTCTGGATACGCTCATAGAACTCTTGCGGAGTGTTAGAGCCCTGTGTTAAAAGAGATTGTAACGTAACGTTAGGTTCAGTTGAACTAACGTTAGCTACGTTAATAAATCAAGATAAAATAAGGGTTATAAAAATTAAAGCTATAAAAATAGGCTGGCTTCGCACGACGTGGGCAGCTAACGAGGCAGCAGGTCTGGCTGGAGGACGTGGTATGCCTGAGGTAGGCAGATGAGCAGGCACCACGACGGACAAGCAGGCAATCTGGCAGGTAGGTAGTTGAGTAGTCAGCAGGACGGTTAGGTAGGCACACGGGTAGATGGTCAAGGCAGCAAGGAGTGACGAGGAATCAGGGCTGTGGCGTTATACGCCGTAGATATGAAGGTATACGATAGGTAGGAATCAGACAAATGATACACAGTATATCACACACAATATATTCAACTGGAGCACTTCAGATAGTAATACTCTTACACAAAACTGGAAATTCACCGTTTTGAGAGTTTTCACAATAGAAAATACACTTGGTATTCAGTACTCAGTAGTTAACCGACTTTCGGCGTTCAGACCAGATTCTAAACTAAAAAGCTAAAGCCCGTTTTTTTACTCGTTCTGCCATCCCTTCTAAATTTCAAATTCAAATCTCAATAAGACCAGAACGAGTTAAAACGGTTTTTCAAAGGCGGGTCAGTCTGCGCTGCCCTTACAATAATGTACAACTAGCTTAAGGAAAGGTCTAGGTACTCCATGGTTCCTATGTTATGTCTATGGCTTAAGCAAATAAAATAGACAGACAGATGTCATGTCAGATGAAAATCTCACAGTAGAAAATTATTGGAAGAATTACAAATTAGCAATATAATTTAAGTTTAAAATATTAAAACAATCAGAGATAACTAAAATATGCTTTACAGGTAGTAAAATACATAAAATAAGAGTTACAAAAATTGATACAATATCAAAAGATATGAAGAGGGTTTGTATAGCATTGCGAAACGTAAGTAGATGTTGAATAAAAACCATAAGATAAATCACTATAAAGAGCGGTATCAACCCTTTGATCAGCAAAATTATTTATTATTGCGTTACGGATGCCATTCCAATCAGTTGCTATAGTATTTGAGTTGATTAAGCGAGCAGCGGACCCTACAATTTTATTTAATATAGCATTAAGAAGTGCAGAGTTAATAAATTTGGAATCACCTTGAACATTGTACTATTCTTTAACTAAATGATCACACAATTGAATAAACCTAGTCAACACATTCGGTTTCCCGTCAAAATCAGGTACCAACCGTAATGCTTTAAAAACGGTATCTAAATCCATAGATATTTTCCCAGAAAACGATTCTGTGTCCTCGTACAACGTATCTAAATTACCATTTCTTCTAGAATCTATCGCTAAGTCTCTACTTCTAACTAACCTAGTATTCCTGGATTTTCGTGGCAAGAAAATTTTGGAAGGTTATTAGTACAGGCTAGGAGAAAGCGGTCACTAGAAATAATCTAATGTACATACATGAACACTATATCAGCCCCTTTGCGTAATTAATGTCTTGATTCCTCGGTACAGCACGACGTGTAGATTCGGGATACTCTGGAGCGACTGGATGGCCACGTGGGCGGCTTTACGATAGCGAAAATCTTCCTCTTTATGCGAAACCGACCGCGAGTAACCTACCGACTGCGCCAATTACGTACGGCTGCAGTCGAGAATGCAAATAAAACCTATATAATCTACTTAATGAATTTAATTAAAGTAATTATTACATTTAGATCGGTAAAATAAAGATACGTGACAATTCCTTGATGTGAGAAACAAGAGTGAATCACTAATACAAAAAATCAATATTCATTACTGCTATTGCGCGATCTTCGGTCCCACGCCATCGAATTGCTGTGATGGTGAATCTCACGGTGCAGAGCGCAATGCGGTGCTAGTAATTGTCTTAAGAATTGGTTTCGCAAGTGACGACATAACACTCTCTTAAGTAGCTTACATGAAACACCTTCTGAATTCATACAAAACAATAATACCTTGTTTCTCTTTGTTCGCTAAAGATGATGAATTTGGAAAGTAACAGACTGAAATTCTAAGAGCTGCTATCATAATTTTTTATTATTAAAAAAATATCCATGATGAATTAATTATAAAAAATCAGTCTATCATAAAATGCTGGTCAGTGAAATAGTTACTCGCAGCCGTTCACCAACACGCTGGTCAGATCAGATAAAGGCTAAAACAGGATTCACTGTAACCAGTGGCCTGAGAAGAGACAAAGACAGAGTTTTCTAGCAGCAGCTCGTCAGTGAATCCATGAAAATTTTTTAGGACGGGTACAGCCTTTAGCACTGAAGAACAGGAATCAACTGAAGAAATATAATAAATGAACTTGTGGTGGAAATGGGCAATTTGCAAGGCCACCTGACAATATATGGGCCATAAGGACGACTGCCTGGATGGGACCTGCTGGCAAACGTAAACGAAAAGACACACTCGTGGAAAGTCGATAAGTAGTTCGTATTGCTAGATAACACCGCAAGGACGCAACAAAAAACAATGAAAGCTGGCACTCTCTGAAAGAGGCATCAGGGGTTCTCAAATAAAAATTATATTAAAATATATCTCATAATTATTAGGCAGCCTGCTCTCGGACTTATAATAAAACCTCTCATCACCTAATTAGGACTGGTATGAGCTTATTTAATTAGCCGTCGGTCATAAATATAGCTCAGTTAGCTGTAATTTTAGTATTTTAGGTTCAAACATATATTGTTTCATCGCGTAAAATATGATATGCGTTTATTAAATTAAATTACTATGAGTGTAGCAGACATGGTAACTCAGATATAGTCCAGGCTAGGTCAAGACTGAGATAGATTTTCGTTTGGAAATAAATTAGTTTTGTGACTACTTCTAATACCAATCAGGTCAAACGTAAGAAGCAAATAAGTTTGCCTGAGGTTAGGTTGACCATGGGCCGGGTCGACATATATTTTGGATTGGGAGTCTAACAGTGGTCTGTTTGTCAATTGAAAATTATCCTACAGCTAATTTCAAAGCAAAAAGTTGTTTCTAAAGCCTTTAAATACGAACATACATTCATGCCTTTTCTCATGGGATGTGCAGAGTCTCCTGAACGCCAACAGCTAAGATCCTTACACACTACTTTTGCTTCGTTTACGGTCTAACGCATTAACGCTAAAGAATTCATAATTATAGCAAACAATTAAACAACCGATCATGTAGATCCACAGCCCACTTACGGCTCACGGGTCCTGATGAGCATGAGGTCATGGTCAGTTATCCTCCACCGATTAAAATTTAATTTTGTATACACATTTAGTTTGGATGACAATGCATGGTCAGCTAAGTGACGTCATTCTAAATCCAATATGGTGTACGGCCCAAGATGGCTGAGTAGTTATGTTTTTTGCACTGCCATGCTATGGATATCAAGTGAAAGGGATTCTTTGATTTTTTTTAGATTTGTGCCCAGTTGAGGTCAATAGGCTCGCCTTATAATAAATAATCTTAGTGATTTTCTGGGTCATGTCCATGACTTTGGTTTTGGTGCGTAGCGTTACGTCAGCGGCTCAAGAGACAAAACTTAAGGACACTGCACTCCATGGCTAATGATAAACTAAAGAAAAACATTAAACTACCATATTTGAAAAAAAATAAACATAGTTTAAAAAAGTAAATATCACATGGTTTGAAACATTTTTTTTTCATAAAATTTATTTCAACAATAGGAAAATACGCCAAAATCTTTTAAAGAAACCTAACATCTTATCGCGCATTTGAAAATATTTCTCGGTAAGCCTTTTTCGCGTATTTTTGTGACACCAATCCGCGTGTGTATGGGTGACCGTGAAACTGATTGGTTTGTGGTTTGAAATGTGCTTATGTTGGTTACAAACCTGGAGGCGACATTCAAATGCGCGATAAGATGTTAGGTTTCTTTAAAAGATTTTGGCGTATTTTCCTATTGTTGAAATAAATTTTATGAAAAAAAAATGTTTCAAACCATGTGATATTTACTTTTTTAAACTATGTTTATTTTTTTTCAAATATGGTAGTTTAATGTTTTTCTTTAGTTTATCATTAGCCATGGAGTGCAGTGTCCTTAAGTTTTGTCTCTTGAGCCGCTGACGTAACGCTACGCACCAAAACCAAAGTCATGGACATGACCCAGAAAATCACTAAGATTATTTATTATAAGGCGAGCCTATTGACCTCAACTGGGCACAAATCTAAAAAAAATCAAAGAATCCCTTTCACTTGATATCCATAGCATGGCAGTGCAAAAAACATAACTACTCAGCCATCTTGGGCCGTACACCATATTGGATTTAGAATGACGTCACTTAGCTGACCATGCATTGTCATCCAAACTAAATGTGTATACAAAATTAAATTTTAATCGGTGGAGGATAACTGACCATGACCTCATGCTCATCAGGACCCGTGAGCCGTAAGTGGGCTGTGGATCTACATGATCGGTTGTTTAATTGTTTGCTATAATTATGAATTCTTTAGCGTTAATGCGTTAGACCGTAAACGAAGCAAAAGTAGTGTGTAAGGATCTTAGCTGTTGGCGTTCAGGAGACTCTGCACATCCCATGAGAAAAGGCATGAATGTATGTTCGTATTTAAAGGCTTTAGAAACAACTTTTTGCTTTGAAATTAGCTGTAGGATAATTTTCAATTGACAAACAGACCACTGTTAGACTCCCAATCCAAAATATATGTCGACCCGGCCCATGGTCAACCTAACCTCAGGCAAACTTATTTGCTTCTTACGTTTGACCTGATTGGTATTAGAAGTAGTCACAAAACTAATTTATTTCCAAACGAAAATCTATCTCAGTCTTGACCTAGCCTGGACTATATCTGAGTTACCATGTCTGCTACACTCATAGTAATTTAATTTAATAAACGCATATCATATTTTACGCGATGAAACAATATATGTTTGAACCTAAAATACTAAAATTACAGCTAACTGAGCTATATTTATGACCGACGGCTAATTAAATAAGCTCATACCAGTCCTAATTAGGTGATGAGAGGTTTTATTATAAGTCCGAGAGCAGGCTGCCTAATAATTATGAGATATATTTTAATATAATTTTTATTTGAGAACCCCTGATGCCTCTTTCAGAGAGTGCCAGCTTTCATTGTTTTTTGTTGCGTCCTTGCGGTGTTATCTAGCAATACGAACTACTTATCGACTTTCCACGAGTGTGTCTTTTCGTTTACGTTTGCCAGCAGGTCCCATCCAGGCAGTCGTCCTTATGGCCCATATATTGTCAGGTGGCCTTGCAACATGGCCTGCCCATTTCCACCACAAGTTCATTTATTATATTTCTTCAGTTGATTCCTGTTCTTCAGTGCTAAAGGCTGTACCCGTCCTAAAAAATTTTCATGGATTCACTGACGAGCTGCTGCTAGAAAACTCTGTCTTTGTCTCTTCTCAGGTCACTGGTTACAGTGAATCCTGTTTTAGCCTTTATCTGATCTGACCAGCGTGTTGGTGAACGGCTGCGAGTAACTATTTCACTGACCAGCATTTTATGATAGACTGATTTTTTATAATTAATTCATCATGGATATTTTTTTAATAATAAAAAATTATGATAGCAGCTCTTAGAATTTCTAAATCCAATATGGTGTACGGCCCAAGATGGCTGAGTAGTTATGTTTTTTGCACTGCCATGCTATGGATATCAAGTGAAAGGGATTCTTTGATTTTTTTTAGATTTGTGCCCAGTTGAGGTCAATAGGCTCGCCTTATAATAAATAATCTTAGTGATTTTCTGGGTCATGTCCATGACTTTGGTTTTGGTGCGTAGCGTTACGTCAGCGGCTCAAGAGACAAAACTTAAGGACACTGCACTCCATGGCTAATGATAAACTAAAGAAAAACATTAAACTACCATATTTGAAAAAAAATAAACATAGTTTAAAAAAGTAAATATCACATGGTTTGAAACATTTTTTTTTCATAAAATTTATTTCAACAATAGGAAAATACGCCAAAATCTTTTAAAGAAACCTAACATCTTATCGCGCATTTGAATGTCGCCTCCAGGTTTGTAACCAACATAAGCACATTTCAAACCACAAACCAATCAGTTTCACGGTCACCCATACACACGCGGATTGGTGTCACAAAAATACGCGAAAAAGGCTTACCGAGAAATATTTTCAAACACGCGAACATGAATTTAGAAAGAAATACGTCAAGTATAGTAACAGTTCTTTATTGTAATACAAAGCCAGTTTTGTTGGACGATTAAGAGAAAAAAAGCATCGTTACGGCACTTTGAAAAAAATTGTGCAATCGAAAAAGTTAATGAAACAATTTCTAGACAAAAATAAACGTTTGGTTTCGACTTTAGTGTGCAGCCCTTTTTTTTTGCATACATTATTTTGGCAATAAGATAAACATTTATTTATTTTTATTTATTTACTTCAACCTTATCACATAAAATCTTTACGGGATTACACCCAATACGATAAACGCGCTTATTCTAAGTTACTTCACATTCGTAACTACAGTAAACTTAATCTATTACATAACAGTATCTAACTATAACATATTTTAAACAATGCACTCCTTGTGAATTCACCCAGAGTACAGCAGAATAGGTCCGTCTTAATACCCACGAGGTTGAGCGTGCGGAGTGCACGCGTCAGCGGCGCCTCTCTTAAAAGGTTGGTTCGACTGCGCGGCTCAACTAGCAAGCTCGGCCGCCGGCGTCGCCAGACGTACCTGTCCGGAACACACAGACCCACCTGTCCTAAAACAGTTGCATTATGCACCTTCCCTCTCAATATTTTGAATATATATGAGGCGAGTGCCAGTTCCCTCCTAACCCTCAACTCATTGTATCCTACCATACCTAAAATAAATAAAGTAGGATACATTAAGGGATAAAATGGGTAAACACCGTAATATCTCATATACAAATACCTAATAAATTTGTTTTGTACCTTTTCCAGCATGAGACTATATTTAGCTTCATGTGGAGACCAGATGACTGCGTTACATTCTAGCTGGCTCCTAACCAACGCGTTATATAAAGCTATAATGGCTTTCAAATTCGTGAACCCTCGGACCGTACGAAGCATAAAGCCTAAATTTCTGTATGCTTTCTTGCAGCAACGCATAACGTGATCACGAAATGTCAAGTTGGTGTTAAAACTTACCCCCAAGTCCTTGACTTCCGTGACCCGTGTCATAGGCAAGCCATCAATATGATAGCCACGCACGATGGGATTGTGTGCACGAGAAAAAGTGATTGTCACACATTTCGAGATATTGAACTGCAACAAATTTTCTCTGCTCCAGCTCACTACCCTGTCAATATCCCGTTGTAGTTTGTCACAGTCTTCAGCCCCTCCCACTGTGAGGGACAATTTGAGGTCGTCGGCAAACAACAAACATTGAGCGTCTTGGACTACTTCTGGTAGGTCGTTTACCACCAGGAGGAACCCTTTGGGGTTCCTCCTGTGGTGCTGGTCCAAGGTTACTGCCCTGACTTACTCCAGACCTCGTGAAATACGGATCTGACACGTGTCCCGCATATTCCACGTACTGTCGCCTATCTCTCAAGTAGCTGGCAAAAAACTGAAGTGAATGCGGGGTGAAACCAACACAAGCTAACTTCGCAAGCAACATGTCATTATCGACTAAGTCGAATGCTTTTCGAAAATCGAAGTAAGCAGCATCAGCCTGCCCCCCACTATCCACTGTCGGCACCAGATGAGCCATATGGCAGAGAAGATTACTGGTGGTACTCCTTCCCGGTCGAAAGCCATGCTGAGCGTCTGTGAGCTGTACGCTAACCTGTTGGTAAATAATCTTGTGAATGGCAGTTTCCAGTACCTTTGCTGGCGTCGACAATACTGCAACTGGCCTATACCCATCCACAGATTTTGCTGACCCCCCCTTAGGAACCGGAACAACACGAGTCACTTTCCATCTCTCAGGGAATACGGCAGCTTCCAGACACCTGTTATAGATGTGAAGAAGCGGCTTAGCTAGCACTGACCGACGGTCTGTAAAGATGTAAGGCGGAATGCCGTCAGGCCCTGCAGAACGTTTCGGCTTCAGGTCTCGAAGCGCGCGACATACGTCCACCAACTGCAATTGGTCTAAGTGCACCCGCGCTGCTCCGTTCCCAGTACCTGCTTTCTCTATTGCCGCGTTCACATCCAAAACAGGTGAATCTGCCCTATAAACCGAGTATAAATACTCCGCAAACTCCTCCACACACCGTTGACCAGACAATACCTCACCATCCTTCAAAATCTCCTGCGGACTCCTCCCACCTCTCCTGGATTTTGCAAAATTCCACAAAGATTTAGGATCACTCATCATTTGACTCTGAATGCGGCCATGATATTGTTCCTGTGCGACTACTATCATCTTTTTAATGTTTGTTCTACACCTAGCAAAAGCCTCGTAATCGACCCTCGACGCGCTTGCCTTATACCGTTTGTGTAGACGAGCCTTCCATTTTATGTCGCGAATTATTTCACTAGTGTACCACTCAGGGTAAACGTACCCCGAGTTTACACTTTCGCTTTTTTTTGGGAACGCAGTCATCTATAACAGAATTAATAACAGAATAAAAATAATCCAAACCTGTCTCCAAGTCCAATTCATACAAAGGAGTCCAATCTATAGCTGCAATTATCGAATACATTGACAAAAAGTCGGCTTTATTAAAGTTCCAAGCTTTAGGCGCACCTGTGTCTACGAAGGGTGCAGCCGAGCCCGCCGAGCCAGGCCGACGCCGACGCGAGCCTGTGCTGACCGAGATCTCGAGCGGTGGATGATACGCATCCACAGGCACGAGTGGCGTCTCCGACGCGCGCACACTCACACGCCCACCCTCCGTCAATGTACTCAACACCAAATCCAAATGACGATCATTACAATTTTTTACAATACAATTATATTACAATTTCCCACCGTGTTACTCTGAGTGAATCCACAAAAAGTATAAAAATATTCATAATAATGAATTATGGCTACAGAACAAGAATACAAGTTAAAGTCACCTACAACCACTATATCCCTGTACTAACTACAAAATTGCTCAATAATGCGAAATAATACCATGTATTCATTATCACTACTAGAAGGCGGAATGTTTAACATGATTTGAAACATAATTTATTGTCAGCCAATATGGCAACAAAGTCGTCGAAACCTAATATTTTGTTATCTTAGACAAAAAGTGGCAATAACATCTCCAAAATGGAAAAGCAAATATTAGCTGCCAGCTAAAAAAAATAAAAACACACCGAATCAGGCGAAAAGACATGTAATTTTTGTTCAAATAGTTACAATTTATTGAATTTGAAAGGATTGCCGCAGCAGCACAATTCCCATCACAGATGGACAAAGAGACGCCTGGGGCTTTCGTTTTAATTGCACGACAGAAAATATACTAGGTACATAACACAAATATAAAGTAGGACAGATTTCGAGGATTGGTTTTGTTTGAATTTATTTCACCTACGGTGCATTACTTTATCTTTTTTCTCACACCTAGTGATAAGAAAGATAAAGTAATGCACTAATTTGAACAAGTTTTTTACTATCAAGAATTTTATAAATTTGCAAATAACCTATACTGGTTTTTCAGCGTCTCGTTATTCATAATTTTTTCAGGTTCTCGACTGTAGTATATTTCTGATGTTTATTAATAGGTATAATCCAACTATTGGCGAGGTATATCCACTGATAGATCAGCAATAATAAATGAA
Organism: Orthosia gothica; assembly: GCA_949775005.1. Classification (NCBI taxonomy): domain Eukaryota; kingdom Metazoa; phylum Arthropoda; class Insecta; order Lepidoptera; family Noctuidae; genus Orthosia; species Orthosia gothica. The sequence continues at coordinate 12,855 of CATKRY010000084.1, forward strand.
AATGCTGCCCAAAACGCGGCACAGTCTACCACATCTTCCATGTTCTGAACATTCAATGTATCGCCTTCACTATGGTGATACCAAAAGTACCGCTCGTTGTCATTCAGGAGTGAGGCTCCGGGTATTCCCTGTCCCACAAACACAACTATATCAGAACCAGGGTAATTACTGTATGTAATTTTGTTGATTGGTGCAAATTGTTTCAGCACTTCTTTTACGATACACCGTGCTTTTGGAGACCCAGCGACCTCTAATCCCAAGGGTTTGAATGTTCCTTCATCAGATTCCATTATAAAATTAATATTATCCAGTTCATTCATATGCTTCTTCAGATATGCTTGTGCTCCAACTAGGCCAGGCTCCTCAGCAGTCCATAAAATTGCTCGGATGGTTCTTTTTGGTTTCAGGTTTAAAATATTTAGAACAACAGGAACGAACCAGCTTATCATCATGCCACCACCATCATCCATTGCTCCTTGTCCTACATCCCAACTGTCTATGTGACCAGATACGATAACTTGTTTCTCAGGATGTAATCTACCTTCTAGGTCTATAATAGTGTTTCGAGATTGTTTTGTATCAAACGTAGAAGACATGTTGATATGTAGAACGATTGTTTCTCCACTATCTTGTAATCTTCTCAGTAAGTCTGCATCTTCTAAAGTAATTGCAGCTGACGGTATTTTTGGGACATTATCTTCATAAGACTGGAATCCTGTGTGTGGGGTATATATTGAAAATGGAGTTATGCTCCTGACTAGAGTTGCTATCGCACCTTTCTTAGCAGCCTTAGAAGCACCTTGAGTTCTATAAATGACGGTTTTGCCATAACTTATATAATGTGCGTCGAATACTACAATTTTTCCTTCAATGGATTTTCTTTCAGTTTTGTCAAGTTCATCGAAGCTATTTATCACTATAGCATCAGCGGTGATACCTTCTGGTGGTGTACTTACACTAGAACCAAGTCCTAGTATAGCAATGTTTTTGGCATGAGGTTGTATCATTTTGGCAGATTCGTGTACGCGTACCCAGTGTGGCACCTGAAAATGGTAATAAAAATGTGTTATTGTTATAAAATTACGAGATTTTCAATGGTCTCGGTAAGTAAGAGCAGGAGGATAAGTTTTTGGCAAAGCGGTGGAAATTGGACATCATTACTTGGATACTACGTTAAAGTGGCACGTATACCAATTTCCTGATACGTGTCCAATTCAGATTTATCTTATTAAAATTAAATTTAAAAAAAAAAACAGACAAAGTCCATAGGGTTAGTAACAATGTACTTAAAAAAAAAAAAACTAGTGTAGACTAGTATTATACAGCCGTATTGGCTGTGACCGTAGAACATTAATATTTAAATTTACAGATATTTTAAGATGGCAGCTAATTTGCTATTCAAGAATTGACTTTTGTAACGAGTTTGGTAAGTAAATTAATGTTCGTTAACCATATCGTATAACCAGAAATCAAATAATTTGAATCAATGTGTCTGTCAGCCTACAAAACTGATATTTTGTTGTGATAACCGTAATAATGTAAAAGAAAAATATGTATATAGTTATATAGTAGTGTACCTACTTTTAGTAATGATATCGCTCCCTCCGAAAGTTTTTAAATAAAAAAATTAAGTGCCATCATTTACCTACCTGTAATTCTTCAGTAATGGCGTTTCGGCCATTATGTTTTGTGAGATTTATCATATGATCTATCGACTGTTCCAAAACTTCTGTACCTGATGGACGAGCGCCAAATTTGTCTATGAATCGTTCGTATCTGAAATCAAAAATAAAATTAAAATTATGTATCCATTCTGCCAAATGCCAGCTGTATTATTTATCAAAAAAAATTGCATGTCTGGATGAAATAATTGGTTGATTCGCAAATATTCTGGCGTTTTTAAACTCAAGTGTTATGTCATCTATTCATTTTGATAATCAAACAAAACTAGAATCATAGTATGAAATAAGCACTGTTTCTATACATTATATATATATATATATATGAATAGTTTAGTTATATTCTATTTTATTTCTCCTATGTGTTATTTCATAAACGAAATAATTGTGTTCTACTGCAGTATTTTGTGTTAGTACTGTAAGAAAAAGGTTTCACTCACTCTTGATACATCGTCAGTCCATAATGCGTTCTAACTTCTTCCATGATTCGTTTCGTAACATTTTGATATGATGCTATTTCTTCCACTAATTCTGCATCCAGTTCACACTCATCATCCCACCGGTTGATAACAACACTTGCATCTACTGCCACATTAATTATTGCAATATAAATAATAATTATGTTTAATAAGGCCTCCATAATAGTGAACTGGTCCACAGTCGGCTCAATACTAACGAGTGTAACGAGGAAGTTATTATCGCCAGCGGTTCCACTATTGATGTCAACATTAATAAAATATAGTGTGAATAAGTTGATGGATAAATATACTTTTTGTAACGCCTCAGTATGTAATGTAATGATTGTTAATAGTTTGATGATAATGTTTAGTGTTAATAGATATTTACTTTAAACTACAGTCTGTGGACAAAAAAAAGCACCGTATAGGTATTTTACTTAAACAAATGGCATAGGCTGATGAGTCATGTTAGGTTATATTTACCACAAATATTTCAAAACATTATTAATTTGTGTGCACTGATTGCTAGCTATTGTAAAGAAATGCCATTGCTTTTTTATAATTTATATAATATTTTTTTACACACGTACAATATCTACTCATTAACAATTATTGCATCATTGGTGCAACATCAAGCACTTCTGTAAAACTTAGTTTACTTTACTTAAGTTTATTTTAACTGACCTACATACATTATGTATCAAAATAATCAGTGTCTTTCCTTATGGCTATCAGTAAGGTCATTGCTATTGTAAGCTGGCCTTTGTATGCTATGTGTTAAATCTTTAATCTATATATTATATAAAAATCAATTGCTGTTCGTTAGTCTCGCTAAAACTCGAGAACGGCTGGACCGATTTGAATAATTCTTTTTTTGTTATGTTCGACAGAAAACAGGGAAGGTTTAAAAGCAAAAAAAAAAAAAAAAAAAATTTTTGGTTGGATAGGGTAGTGTATCTAGGTAGGTAGGTAGGGTAGGGTAGGGTAGGGTAGGGTAGCGTAGGGTAGGGTAGGGTAGCGTAGGGTAGGGTAGGGTAGGGTAGGGTAGGGAAGGGTAGGGTAGTGTAGGGTAGGGTAGTGTAGGGTAGTGTTGGGTAGAGTAGTGTAGGATAGGGTAGTGTAGCGTAGGGTAGGGTAGTGTAGGGTAGGGTAGGGTAGTGTAGGGTCGGGTAGGGTAGGGTAGGGTAGGTAGGTAGGGTAGGTAGGTAGATAGGGTAGGTAGGTAGAGTAGTGTAGTGTAGATAGGTAGGTAGGGTAGGGTAGGGTAGGGTAGGTAGATAGGGTAGGTAGGTAGAGTAGTGTAGTGTAGGTAGGTAGGTAGGGTAGGGTAGGGTAGGGTAGGGTAGAGTAGTGTAGTGTAGGTAGGTAGGTAGGGTAGGGTAGGGTAGCGTAGGGTAGGGTAGGGTAGGGTAGTGTAGGTTAGGGTAGTGTAGGGTAGTGTTGGGTAGAGTAGTGTAGGATAGGGTAGTGTAGGGTAGGGTAGGGTAGTGTAGGGTAGGGTAGTGTAGGGTCGGGTAGGGTAGGGTAGGGTAGGTAGGGTAGATAAATGTGTGGTGTTTTTATGGCAAAACAAAGTTTGCCGGGTCAACTAGTTTACATCTATATATATAAAAGAAAGTCGTGTTAGTTACTTCACTTATAACTCAAGAACGGCTGAATCGATTTAGCTGAAAATTGGCAGGGCGGTAGCTTAGAACCAGGAGAAGGACATAGGGTAGGGTAGGGTAGGGTAGGGTAGGGTAGGGTAGGGTAGTGTAGGGTAGTGTAGGGTAGTGTAGTGTAGTGTAGGGTAGTGTAGTGTAGGGTAGGGTAGTGTAGGGTAGGGTAGTGTAGGGTAGTGTAGGGTCGGGTAGGGTAGGGTAGTGTAGGGTAGGGTAGTGTAGGGTAGCGTAGGGTAGTGTAGGGTAGCGTAGGGTAGTGTAGGGTCGGGTAGGTTTTTTTTTTTTTTTTTTTTTTTTTTTTTTTTTTTTTTTCTCTTAGTACTAATCCCACCAACGTAGTCGGTGCCTATTTTGTGCTTTACTTCATTCATACAAGTTCTCGCTTCTATGCCTCTCGTACTTTTATTCTGCATCCTATATCTTTCTGTCATACATCACCTTACATTCTAGTGGGTGGGATGCCCACTTTAATTAATACTATTCTAAGGGCAAACTTTATTTAAAATTTGGGGAAATAACAAGATGTCGCAATTTATTTTTACAGTTTCTTAGTCTACTTATAATTTATATGCTTACTCTATACAATATACTTAGGTACTATCTCTTAATATACTACTTAATTGCAGTTTTGTGCTACTTTCTATGCTTCCGATTAGATATTATTACAATATTAATGAAACACGGAATAAGCTTCAGCTTTTGTTTCGTGCAATTACCGTGGTGGCCACATTTTCGCAGTATGCTAGGAACTTTTCCCTATGTTTCTTACCCATAAACACGTGTAGACTCTCACACGACAGTCTCATGTCCAGCTCACATTGAAGTTGATAGCGTTCCCTGGTAAAAATCGGGCAATCTATGAGTATGTGCTGGACACTCTCTGACATGTCGGGATCGCAGGCGCACGCTGGGCTCTCCTTACACTTGAAACGATTCAAGTATTCAGAGAACCCACCGTGCCCTGTCAAAACTTGTGTGAGTAAGCCTGTAGGCCGCACCTGTTGTATAATACGGAAAGCTGCTATGGCGTCGGGAAGAAACATTTTCGTCACAGAGGCCGTCTCGCCAGTCACATATCTCCGATTCCATTCATCAAGCGATTCCAAACGGATCTGTCGCTTGATAAATGAAACCGGACACTGATCATAGTCCGGCTTCCTCCGCGACGACAATGCTGCCACCTTTGCCAACTCGTCCGCTCGCTCATTCCCCGGCAGGCCCGCGTGGGCCTTGACCCAGAACAAGGATACAACTTTGCTCTGGCCCAGAGCTTGAACCAAGTTGGCGCGCGCGCGAACTGCCAGGGGATGGAGAGAGCCATGGTTTGTCAGCGTCTGCAATGCGGACATTGAGTCGCTGTACAAACCATAGCTCGCCTCTTGCCGCGCGAGGATTAAGTCTGTCGCTTTGCAAATAGCTAGTAATTCAGCCTGGTAGACGGTGCAGTACGCGGCGAGGCTAAGCTTGAGGTTCCGGACTTCGCCATCATTATCCCAAATGGATAATGCGGCTCCGACCTTCCCCTCAATCTTGCTGCCGTCAGTGAAAATACGCACTGCCTGCACATTCTGGCCGTCCACAAGCTGTTGGTCTGCCAGGCACATGAATTCCAAGGCCATTTGTTTGGCAGGGTGAGGAGTCTCTGCAAATCGCACCGCACCCTCAATCTCCCGGTCTCCTGGCACGAACCGAGACGACCCTCTTCTTGCTACATACAGGGCGGCTGCCTCTTGTATGCGCAGATCTAGAGGTAGTATCCCGGATAGTACCAGCGCCGAGTTAAGAGAGACAGTACGGTAGGACTTACAGAGCTTCTGAACGAATCCTCGTTGGACCGAGCCTAGCTTCTTCCGTATACCTTGCTTTTTCGTAGCAGGAGCCCAGGCAGCGGCCGCGTACGTGATTATGGGCTCGATTGTTGCCGTGTATATGGTACGGATTATTTCGGCGTTTAAACCCCAACTAACTTTAGCAGCGCGAGACAGCTGCTTATAAACATCCGTTACCCTCCTGCAGACGTTCGCGGTATGCTCACTGAAAGTGAGCTTCTCGTCAATGGTCAGACCCAGCAACTTCATTTTCTTCACCATACCGATGTCGACCCCGGCCATGCTCAGCATTGGAGTGTCGTACTTAAGCTTGTTGGTTATGGTCATCGCACAGGTCTTGTGCGGTGCAAACCTCAGCTTATTTCGGACGCCCCAATCCTGTACATGGGCGAGGGCTGCATTGGCGGTTCTCGAGACTTCAGTCGCCGTGTCGCCATCCACGACCAAGACGATGTCATCCGCGAACGCCTGCACAAAGATACCCCGTCGTTCCAGGTCCTTTAGGAGTGGATCCAGAAGGAGGTTCCACAGTATTGGACCACCGATAGACCCTTGAACACAGCCCTTGTCAGTCTCTCGAGTACATTCCTCCCCGGCATAACGAATCTTAACCTTCCTACTGTCGAGATAGCTATCTAGCAGCCGCCTGATGTTGACCGGGCACTTTTCCTCAGCCAGCCTGACTTTTATAGCTGGCCACCAAGCGCTGTCGAAGGCCCCCTCTATATCCAATGACACCAGGACAATTAGCTTCTTCAGAGTCAACTTGTCCTGTACGTGCTCCATTAGCGTATAGAGGGCGGGGTCGGGTAGGTTAGGGTAGGGTAGGGTAGGGTAGTGTAGGGTAGGGTAGGGTAGAGTAGGGTAGGGTAGTGTAGGGTAGGGTAGGGTAGGGTAGGGTAGGGTAGGGTAGTGTAGGGTCGGGTAGGGTAGTGTAGGGTAGGGTAGGGTAGGGTAGTGTAGGGTAGGGTAGGGTAGTGTAGGGTCGGGTAGGGTAGGGTAGTGTAGGGTCGGGTAGGTAGGGTAGATAAATGTTTGGTCTTTTTATGGCAAAACAAAGTTTGCTGGGTCAGCTAGTAAATAAATAAAACGAAGGTGTCTGTTTGTAATATCAACTGTAATAATAGAAAATAAAAAAATATTATTATTGGGTTGAGTGTACCAGAATGGTAACTAAATGTGTTAGTTGGTATGTTTATGTGTGATCTCCCAAATAATAAAAAAAATGGTTAAATATGAAACATATAATAAAATTCGGGCGCCAGGAAGTCACACAGTCCGGAGTAGCAAGATTGGAAGAGTTTGGACAATTAATCTGCCGGTGAGAGGCTATATTAAAAGAAATAAAACGATAAAACACTTTTGTCCTTTCTTTTAATAATCTCAGCCCGTAGCCTCAAAACATGACTTTGTATTATCTTAAAATTCTATACTCTTTAGATAATATTACGGATATTACAGGTGTTAATAGGTATTATTGTTATTATTGCATCTTTTAAATGGAACAAAAGAGAATAATATTAAAGGAATTCTCCTACCGGAATAATCGGCCTAACCATGTTACTTGTAGGTTATTCGTTCCACGTAAAAAAAATCTTTCATGCCGCGTATGATGTGAGGTTTGAATTATCCCGAAATAAACTCAGGAAAAAGAATGAAGCAGAAAAATGAAGAATAAACGTGAAGAAAAAAAAAAGGCACCTAGGTAAAGGCTGTAACAATAAAACAAAAACAAGTTAGATTGTACGTTCGAATTCAAACACGTGGGACACGTAGAACTTTGTTAGGAATGGAAACTTACCGCCTTTTCTTCTCAAAAATAGGTTAGTGCGCTGACACAGCGTTTAAAAACAGCTGCGTGCGATAAATCACTATAATATCTGAAAAGATTAACAGCTCGTAAGAAACCTATTCAACGACCACGCCCGAGAACATGTGTGAGAAAAAATACGACAAATCTCTTACCAATGAAATCTCTGGCATTATACCACGTCCATGAAGTCTTTAAACAATGTAGACGCCACTAAATGGCTTAAATTACGGCGATTACAAGGAAATACTCTAAATTATAAAAAATGTATGTGGCCATGTGAATGCCGGGTCGAGAGTCACGTCAAGATGTTGACAGATGACATTCAAAGACCGTACCACAGACAAAAGGCATAGATAAATTCGACCATTATCGACTAAAAAATCCTTACCATGTAACGAGACGAAAAAGTATCGTTACATTACATCCTTCCCCAAAAAAATAAAAGAAAGCAATTTCTTTTATGCTAAAAAAAAACAAAGTATTAACTCTACTTATTTTAACTGCATGTTGTTCTTTTCTAGGACGTTTTTAACTCTTTTTTGGGGTTTATTGTTTCTTGGAATTCGTTTTTCCATTCTTTTGTTTTTTTTTCAGAAGCTTTTGCTTTTGTCTTTTGTTTTTTTTTAGCATAAAAGAAATTGCTTTCTTTTCTTTTTTCGGGGAAGGATGTATGATGACCACAAACATAACCGACCTACAATATCACAAGAACCAGCATGAGTGCAGCTAGGCACCTTCGCCACTGACTAACAAGCTAAATTCAAGTAAATATCATAAGTACAGCTAAGCGCAATCATCGCTGACCAATATGCACAAAGTTACAAACAAAAACTAAATTGAGTACGGTTAGGCACCATCGCCACCGACTAGCAAGTAAAATAAACTAACAAAGATGTTAATTTGAATACAGTTAGGCGCAATTGCCGCTGTCTTAGGAAAAAAAATCAAAGAAATGTCTATAAAGACTAAATTGAGTACGGTTAGGCACCATCGCCACCGACTAGCAAGTAAAATAAAGTATAAAAGATGTTAATATGGATACAGTTAGGCGCAATTGCCGCTGCCTTAAAAAACCCAAAGAATCGTCCATATGAGTACAGTTAGGCACCCTCGCCACTGACTAGCAAGAACAAATTATAACCTTGAGACACAGTATCAAATCTCTTAAACCAAGGAGGCAAGAGAATAAAAGGAAAGAATGTTGTGACCGGTACAACTCCACCGATTTTCCGAACACAAACATTTTTAAAAATGCATATTGTGATCGGCATAACACCACCGAACTCCCGAGCACAATAGCAAAAAAAAAAAAATTGTATACGCAAGGATGCAAGAGAAGAAGAGAGGAAGAATGTTGTGACCGGTACAACTCCACCGATTTTCCGAGCACAAACATTTCCAAAAAGATGCATATTGTGATCGGCACAACACCACCGACTTCCCGAGCACAATATATATATATAGCAAAAAAAAAAAAATGCGCAATCAAGGGGAAAAAAATTGCACCAAGATCAGCAAAAATTAGGAGAAATCCCTACAAGTGGGAACAAAGGCCACTAGTACAGAAATCCCTAGAGAGATGTACAGAAGAGATCAACTCAAAAAAGCCAGCAAAACTGCAAAAAAAAAGAGAAATGCGGAAATCATTACTATTTCCACAAAAGGGAAACAGAATGATCCACAGATCAAAAAGGTAAGATTTTGCTTTCTAACAGGATGTTAGAAGCAAGTCTTATACATGTAAGTATAACAATAAGCACCCAAGTGTAAATAAGTAGGTACCTATTTAAAATTGTATACGAGAATGTAAAAAAAATGTATAAACTGTATAAAATAGTGTATGCAAAAAAAGAAAATAAGATCCTTTGATATGGAAAATGCATGCGTGGGTGAAAAAGTCATCAAAATGTCCTAAGTTATGTTTTAGAATGTTTAATTGAATCTAATAAAATTTGTATGAAGCCTGCCTGACAAAATCTCTTTTAATAGTCGGTTAACCTATTATCCATCCCCTTTCATACATCACCTATTAAAGACTCTCCAAACAAAAATATCAAAAACAAGCCGACACATTGGAAACCAAATCAAAATTTAATTATGTCTTTAACGTGATAACGCCCAGTTGAACCCTTTTTAAGGTCTTTTAAAACGTAGACGTTATCAGAAATCTTTTCAGTAATCTTACATTTTATAAACTTAGGAGCAAGTTTTGCCGAAAAATAAGCAGGTGCATGAGATTGAACAAAACTTCTTCTCCAAACAACATCACCCACATCAAAAGAAATGACTCTACGACCCTTATTATAATAGCGAGCATTACGCTGATAAGCTTTTAATAAATGAGTTTGAACTTTAGCAAAAACATCACTAAGTGAATTAAGAGAATCTGCATAGTGAGTTCTATTGGAAACTTCCAGTTCACTTAAGTTTTCGATAGAATCACTAACACGATGTAAGGAAGCATCAAAAATAAGCTCCCTACCAAACATCAAAAAATTAGGTGTGAAATCTGTAGCAAGATTAACACTATTATTTAAAGCTAATTGAACATGAGTTAAACATTTAGACCAAGTTCTATGATCATCTTTTACAAAGCAAGCGATGCAAGTTTCAACAGTTTTATTATATCTCTCAACAGGATTATTTTGAGGGGTGTATAAAGTATTATAAAATATTTTAGTAATATTAAAACCTTTCATGAATTCTACGAAATGCTTAGAAGTAAATTGTGTGCCATTATCACAAACAATTATTTTAGGGCAACCAAATTTAAGCAAAATTTCTTTGTCAAGAAGTTTATATATTACTCGAGTAGTAGCATTTATCATAGGAAAAATCCAGCAGTATTTAGTGAAAACATCAACTACCGAAAGAATATATTTATGACGGCTTTAGGTAAAATACCTATAATATCAACTGATAGCATTAACATAGGTTTATCGACTTTTTTAGGATTAATCATAATACCAAAGGGAGGATGAGTGGTATGTTTATAAGCTTTACAAGTATCGCAGGCTAGAATATTTTTTTGAACATCCTTAAACATTCCCTTCCAAAAATAGTATTGTCGCAATTTATTTTATAACCTAAACGTGAAAATTGTTCATAACTATTTGAGCCTAAAACGCAACTATTGGAACCACTGTCCAATAAACCAGAAAAAGTATGTTTACCTACGGAAAATTGTAAATATGGTCTAGTATCATTATGTTTAACAAATAAAACGGGAGCTGATTTATAAATTTTGAAGAATGTTTTTAAATAACCTAACCAATCCGCAAAGTCTTTGTTACGAGTAGCATCATCAGGTTTATGACATTTAACAAATTTATTTTTTCATCGAGACACTCGCAATTATATCAATAACAGGGGCTCGATGTGACCTAATTAGTTTTTTGACTCACTAGAGTTTTCATTATCTACATTACAAACGTCACAATTCTTAGATGTGACTCCAGCCTTTTGGCATTTAAAACAAACAACACCAGGAATGGATGGACACTTTTTAAAATGATGACCAGATTTTTTACATTTTAAACAGGCTATATTATCTGTTGACACTGCATTAAACTTAACTGTGGGCTTATCAGTTTTACTATCTTTCAAAGCTTTTCTGTTGACAAAAACTTCAAGTTCCTTTGCAAGATCAAGAAATTGTTCAACAGAATCAATGTGTTTACCAAAAATAAAAGGTGCGTAAATAGGCAACATGTTGTGTTTAATTACACTAACCAAAACCGCATCAAACAATGGACAAGAAAGACGACTAGCCATATCCATAATATCGGTAATGAAGTCCGAAAGTGATTCAGAACTTTTCTGTATCCTGGTACGGAGGTCATGTTCCAAAAAGTAGTCAAAGTCCGGCCTGTCAAAACGTTTAAGTAAAGCAAGCTTCAGCTCATGCCATGAAGAAATACGAATACAAACCGTGCGAAACCATTTAAGAGCAATATCACTAAGCAAGTCTGTAAATGAACCAACTAATAAAATTTCATCAAAGTTTTTATATAAAAAGTATTCCTCAACTTCAGTAATAAATTCCCTTACACAGGATTTTCCATTGAAATAAATTTTACTCTTTTTTAAATCTGGCAATTTATGTGCAGAAGGCAAGTTTTTCCTAATGTGTTCATTAACCAAAGCATTCATTGAATTAAAAGAAGGCAAGGCACGCGTAGCAAGAGCTGAAGAAGAATGTGCAACCCTGTCATTATGATCAAAAGGATGTTGAACTTCTGTCAAATTAATCATATCAGGCACATGTGCATTAGCTTCAGGAACCGTGCAAGCACCTTCAGACTCAAAGTTATTCTTTTCAGCAAGAGGCGGAGAAAATTGAGCTTCCTTATCCATGATGGAAAGGCAAAATGATCAATGCACCAAACTAAGCAAAAAGCAAAACTTCAAATTTGATAAAATATTTGAGGTTAAGTTAAAATGTGATTATCCAACTTTCAAAAAGAATCTAAGTCTTTTTTATGAAAATATTAAAGTGTTTAGGAGTGAAAAGACGCAATAATAACTTACAATTGAGTTTTCAATCTCTTAAAGTTAAGTTTACAAGTAAAACTGAAGTTCACCAAAAGTTAAATATAAAAGTTACACCGCACTAAGTTTACACCGTTGAGCACTAAAATATAACAAAAACTGTCTTACCATACAATTATGTTGCATATGTAAGAATAAAGGTATTTCTGTAACAATACAAGTTAACAAAACACAAAAATAATTAATATTGTACAAGCAAGTGTACAATATTGTTAGTAGAAGTATGTTTTTCACAATAAAATAATATCAAAACAATAATTATTTAAGTTGTTTACAGCAATTAACAAAAGTTGTTAAATTAATACAGAATAAACAATATCTGTAAACAATAGCTAAATTATAAGATGCAATAATACCTATCATAAAAACAAAGTCATGAAGCAACTTCAAATCCCAGTTCGAGGCGACAAATGTAATAATAGAAAAGTAAAAGAAATATTTTTATTGGGTTGAGTGTACCAGAATGGTAACTAAATGTGTTCATCATTCATCATCATTTCAGCCGAAAGACGTCCACTGCTGGACATAGGCCTCCCCCAGGCGTCGCCACATTGACCGATCCCGTGCGTCTCGCATCCAGCGCCTTCCCGCAACCTTAACCAGGTCATCGGTCCACCTAGTGGGAGGCCTTCCAACGTATCGTCTTCCAGTTCGCGGTCGCCACTCCAGAACTTTTCGGCCCCATCGGCCATCCGTTCTGCGAGCAATGTGCCCTGCCCACTGCCACTTAAGTTTGGAAATTCTTCGGGCTATGTCGGTAACTTTGGTTCTCCTGCGGATATCATCATTTCTGACGTGATCACGCAAGGAAATTCCGAGCATAGCCCTCTCCATTGCCCTTTGGGTGACTTTAAGCTTTCTGATAAGGCCCATTGTGAGCGACCACGTCTCGGTCCCATAGGTGATCACTGGCAACACACACTGGTCATAGACTTTTGTTTTGAGACTCTGCGGTAAATTGGACGAGAAGATACCACGCAACTTCCCGAACGCCGCCCAGCCGAGTCGGATTCGACGGTTGACCTCTTTCTCGAAGTTGGACCTACCCAACTGGACCGTTTGTCCCAGGTAAACATAATCGTCTACAACTTCAAGTGTAGAGTCTCCAATCTTGATAGGAGTGGGTGTTACATGGGCGTTCACCATGACCTTGGTTTTATCCATGTTCATTTTAAGACCCACTCTTCGGAAGCTCTACTAAGGTCATCGAGCATTTTACTGAGGCTCTCCATGGTCTCAGCCATGATCACTATGTCGTCGGCAAACCGAAGGTGAGTGATGTACTCGCCATTAACGTTGATGCCAAGCCCCTTCCAGTCCAGAACCTTGAAGACGTCCTCCAGCGCAGCAGAGAACAGTTTCGGAGAAATTACGTCTCCCTGTCTTACGCCGCCCTGGAGAAGGATAGGTTTCGAGGTCTGATCCTGAAGACGGACTGACATGGTGGCGTTTTTGTACAGACACTTCAACACCTCAATGTACCGGTAGTCGATCTGGCACCGTTGGAGAGACTGTAGTACAGCCCAAGTCTCGATCGAATCGAAGGCTTTCTCGTAGTCCACAAACGCTAAACAGAGAGGCAAGTTATACTCTTCGGTCTTCTGTATAACCTGCCGCAGCGTATGTATGTGGTCTACGGTGCTAAAGCCTTTTCGGAATCCGGCTTGTTCGGGAGGCTGGAAATCGTCAAACCTGCGTGCGAGACGATTCGTGATGACTCTTGAAAACAACTTGTAAACATGGCTAAGAAGCGAGATGGGCCTATAGTTTTTCAGCCGGGCATTGTCGCCCTTCTTGAAGAAGAGTACCACCACACCCCTGCACCATGCCTGTGGTGTTTTGCCCTCGAGTATGACGGAATCAAAAAGCTTCTGAAGGGCCTTGAGGACCGGTTTTCCACCCGCCTTCAGGAGTTCAGCCGTGATTCCGTCATCACCCGGCGCCTTGTTGTTTTTAAGCTGTTTCAGAGCCATCCTAATCTCGTACAGGCTGACGTCCGGGATATCTTCGGTATAGTGTCGGGTCAATCTAGCTCTTGGGTCGTTTGCTAGATTCGCAACGGGTTTACTGGTTGACGTGTACAACTGCCCATATAAACTCTCGATCTCCCTCAGAAGCTCCGGTTTGGCGGATACAATCCTGCCATCATCGGTCTTCAGTTTCGTGAGCTGGCTCTGCCCAATAGACAGATCCCTTGAAAACACCTTGGAGCCTTTATTTCGCTCAATCGCGTCTTTAATACGCTCGGTATTAAAGCGGCGGAGGTCTCTTTTCAAGGATTTAGAGATCTGTCTATTGATCTGCCGGTATTTGCACGCCTCATCTGAAGACTGCAGGATCATCTCACGCCTCTCCTTCATAAGCTTGAGGGTATGATCAGAGAGCTTTTTGTTTCTATCTGTACGACGGGTCTTGAAAAACTTGGACCCGACCGTATGGACAGCTTCCACGAACCCATCGCTGTATTCGTCCACGGAGCTCCCCAGGCACTCGAAACGATTCTGGAGTTCGAGCTGAAAGCTCTCGGGGTGTGTTAATGTGTTAGTTGGTATGTTTATGTGTGATCTCCCAAATAATAAAAAAAATGGTTAAATATGAAACATATAATAAAATTCGGGCGCCAGGAAGTCACACAGTCCGGAGTAGCAAGATTGGAAGAGTTTGGACAATTAATCTGCCGGTGGGAGGCTATATTAAAAGAAATAAAACGATAAAACACTTTTGTCCTTTCTTTTAATAATCTCAGCCCGTAGCCTCAAAACATGACTTTGTATTATCTTAAAATTCTATACTCTTTAGATAATATTACGGATATTACAGGTGTTAATAGGTATTATTGTTATTATTGCATCTTTTAAATGGAACAAAAGAGAATAATATTAAAGGAATTCTCCTACCGGAATAATCGGCCTAACCATGTTACTTGTAGGTTATTCGTTCCACGTAAAAAAAATCTTTCATGCCGCGTATGATGTGAGGTTTGAATTATCCCGAAATAAACTCAGGAAAAAGAATGAAGCAGAAAAATGAAGAATAAAGGTGAAGAAAAAAAAAGGCACCTCGGTAAAGGCTGTAACAATAAAACAAAAACAAGTAAGATTGTACGTTCGAATTCAAACACGTGGGACACGTAGAACTTTGTTAGGAATGGAAACTTACCGCCTTTTCTTCTCAAAAATAGGTTAGTGCGCTGACACAGCGTTTAAAAACAGCTGCGTGCGATAAATCACTATAATATCTGAAAAGATTAACAGCTCGTAAGAAACCTATTCAACGACCACGCCCGAGAACATGTGTGAGAAAAAATACGACAAATCTCTTACCAATGAAATCTCTGGCATTATACCACGTCCATGAAGTCTTTGAACAACGTAGACGCCACTAAATGGCTTAAATTACGGCGATTACAAGGAAATACTCTAAATTATAAAAAATGTATGTGGCCATGTGAATGCCGGGTCGAGAGTCACGTCAAGATGTTGACAGATGACATTCAAAGACCGTACCACAGACAAAAGGCATAGATAAATTCGACCATTATCGACTAAAAAATCCTTACCATGTAACGAGACGAAAAAGTATCGTTACACAACATAATAGCTTTTTTGTAAATGCATATGCAAGTATATAAGGTAAATATAACAAAGAAACAATTTTTGTTTGTCTGTCTGTCTGTTTGTTCTTGATAATCTGCAAAACGGCAGGACCGACGGTGTTGTAAAGACTAATTTAGGTTATTTTTATGTTTGAAAAAGGGGGAGGTTTAGGGTAGAAATATCTAAACCCATGTTTCATGCAAATGAAGTTTCGGGCAACAACTAGTTATACATATTGACTTTCCTTATAGCTAGCTACCAGTAAGGTCATCGTTACTAGCATGCAGTAAGCTATTATCCTGAATTACCTTAAGAGGAAGAATTGCCAATTTTAGTGAAAGTGGGCAGGACATATTATTCGCAGAACGGATGGTCGATGTGGCCGAAAAGTCTGAAGTAGCGTAGCAGAAATGTGTGGGCATTGAAAGTCCTCCCAAAAAGTGGAACGACGAAGGTAAAAAGAAACCGCTGAATGCGATGCACAGGTCTGGTCAATGTGGTGACACTTGGAAGGTATATCTATGTAAATTGTGAAGATGATGATCTTTATAGGCCTAAATAATAATCCTCTCCAAAACATGCTCATGATAAACTCTTAGTATTCAACAAATCGGTAAATATTTTTGGGTTTCTTCCGAATACTGTCAAATTGTATTGATATACACTCAGTGTAGCAAAAGCATTTGTAGAAAATATACAAAGAAAAGATATGTGATTTCATATCACAAACTGTAAAATTGCCTTCAAATCCGCTGTAGACTCGTGACAAAGATGACACTTGACATTCTATATTGTTTTGATATGAGATCAGCCATGCTATTCTCTAAGAGACAGTTTCTTGGCTGTGCTCGTCGACGAGCTCGTCAGCGAGACAGTCTTGAGATCGACCGATCGTGCAGCGCTGATTCAAATGGTATTCTCAAGCGCGGTTATGGTCGACGACGAACTCTAGGCCTGACATCTCCCGTCACAATTTCGTAGACGAATTAGGGCTTGAAACAAATTATTTAAATTAAAATCGATAAATCTCGACTGAGAGTTTTATGGACTTAAAACGTTTATTATAGGTCTACTTTCAAGTATTTTAAGTAATAGAGTGATACTACAAACGATTTCATAGTTATAAGAGTTTAAATAATGCATTTTTATGATTTCATTTTAAGGCTGAATGACAATTTCTTTGCCTATTTCGTAAGTAAAAACAACGCGCTGTGACGCTGCCAGACATGACACCCAAACACAGCAAAACTTGCAAAATCGCAACCGACGACGGTTTTTATTTAATAATTTGTTGTTCGTTTTTATTTAAAGTATTTTCAAAATGAAAAACTGTGAAGTGCTTTCACAGCGATTGATTTTAACATAGTTCTGTGACTGAGTGAAATGTAAGTATTGCAAAATGTGACGATATTATTGTTGTCCAATAAATTTAAGATATGTTTATCTTTAGATAAAATATAATAGTACTGTGTTGAAATACATTTGCAGGATGTAAACCAGGGCTATATTGGCATAAGAACAATATGACAATGGAAAACCAGCCGAACACAAAACAATTGGTGAGGTTTTTTAGAAAAGTCTTAATAGGTATGTTATATTTTTTGTATTTCACTAATTTATTTATATATCGTATTTCAGTCTGAGGCAAGATGGACCACCTGCAGTGCCTCATACGAGAGAAGTCTCAATTGCCTCTTAATGTATGTTTAGCTTAATTGTTGGTTCAGTGTAAGAAGCTCTAGATAATTAAATAGTGTTCTCATTTTTCATACCCAGGTTGGACCAAGTTGTTGGGGGTTTTTTTTTTAACAGAAGCCAAAAATTCAATTAACCTGCAATATTATAATGTATTTGCCTATAGTATCTGAAACATCCACATCCATCCATCACATCTACTCTCTTTCTCTACTTTAGAAAGAGAGTAGATGTGATGCTGGTTTACATAGTATCCTGCACATATTTTTACCTCTAATAGTAATTTGTTGCATTTTTATGTTTACAGCTCCTCGTAGTCGGCGTTTGCTAACGGTACAAGGCCATCTAATCCGATGCTCATTCCGTTCTTATAGCTATAATCTATCTCTATTCCGCCTTTGTACCCGTATTAATAAGTTTTCCTTGTAAATGTTTATAACTTTTATGGTGTACAATAAAAATATTCTATTCTATTCTCTATGCATAATTGCATCCAGTTTCATTCTGGCGTAGTTGAGTAACAAACATACATCCACACACACATCCAAAGTTCCAAACCAACAAAACTTCCCATCCAAACTTTCACATTTATAATATTAGTTAGATTAAAAACCAAGAAGAATTACGTTACGCGCAAAAATAGTGGCTTTTGGATTTGACAGATAAAAACGAGGCTGTAAGCCAGACTGCGAGTCTCTTCGACGCTGTTTTTTCTTACGGAATACCAAAATGTATGAAGAACTGTCAACTTGCTCGACATTGAGTAGTTCTAACTCACGGCCGTCACAGCTTAGAGCGCTAGTGTCGCTATTCGCGGCTTAGCGAATACCAAACTGTAGATTCGTCGCTGGCACAGCACTGCCATGCTATTCTCTAAGAGACAGTTTCTTGGCTGTGCTCGTCGACGAGCTCGTCAGCGAGACAGTCTTGAGATCGATCGACCGTGCAGCGCTGATTCAAACGGTATTCTCTAGTGCGGTTATGGTCGTCGACGAACTCTAGGCCTGACACCGCCCGTCACAATTTCGTAGACGAATTAGGGCTTGAAAAAAATTATTAAAATTAAAATCGATAAATCTCGACTGAGAGTTTTATGGACTTAAAACGTATAATAAAGGTCAATTATCAAGTATTTTAAGTAATAGAGTGAAACTACAAACGATTTCATAGTCATAAGAGTTTAAATAATGCATTTTTATGATTGCATTTTAAGGCTGAATGACAATTTCTTTGCCTATTTCGTAAGTAAAAACAACGCGCTGTGACGCTGCCAGACATGACACCCAAACACAGAAAATTTTGCAAAATCGCAACCGACGACGGTTTTTATTTAATAATTTGTTGTTCGTTTTTATTTAAAGTATTTTCAAGTTGAAAAACTGTGAAGTGCTTTCACAGCGATTGATTTTAACATAGTTCTGTGACTGTGTGAAATGTAAGTATTGCAAAATGTGACGGTATTATTGTTGTCCAATAAATATATAATATGTTTATCTTTAGATAAAATATAATAGTACTGCGTTGAAATACATTTGCAGGATGTAAACCAGGGCTATCTTGGCATAAGAACAATATGACAATGGAAAACCAGCCGAACACAAAACAATTGGTGAGGTTTTTTAGAAAAGTCTTAATAGGTATGTTATATTTTTTGTATTTCTCTAATTTATTTATACATCGTATTTCAGTCTGAGGCTAGATGACCACCTGCAGTGCCTCATAGGAGAGAAGCCTCAATTGCCTCTTTAAGTAAGTTTAGCTTAATTGTTGGTTCAGTGTAAGAAGCTCTAGATAATTAAATAGTGTTATTTTTCATACCCAGGTTGGACCAAGTTGTTGGGGTTTTTTTTTAACAGAAGCCAAAAATGCAATTAACCTGCAATACTATAATGTATCTGCCTATAATATCTGAAACATCCATCACATCCATCCATCACATCTACTCTCTTTCTTTCCTTCAGAAAGATAGTAGATGTGATGCTGGTTTACATAGTATCCTGCACATATTTTTACCTCTAATAGTAATTTTTTACATTTTTATGTTTACAGCTCCTCGTAGGCGGCGTTTGCTAACGGTACGAGGCCATCTAATCCAATGCTCATTTATCAACAACCTTCACAAAGGCAGACACAAATGGAGCTTAACTATTGAAGAGAGGTATTTGGAAAACCAGCAACTCCTTATTGGCAACCAGTAGACGAAATTGGATATGTATAAGGAAATAAGCAAGTGGTCAAGAGAAACCTGAGCACTGCAGGATTTATGTGCATTCATCAGAAGAGGAAGTTGAATGCCTGGAACATGATTTGAATATAAATTATAAATATAGATATTATTATAGTTTAGATTGTGAGAGATGTTAAGAAATTTTCATACAAATTTAAGGGCAAGTACTGGCAAATTATCACTACTATGTAGTCTAAGTTACTTAAATTATACTTACTTAAATATTTATAAAAGATTATAAAAAAGATACTTCAGATTAGAAACAAAAAGGGTCTATATTATAGAATAAAATTATATTACTGGAAAATTGTTTAATAAATAAATCGGAGTTTTATAATTTTAAGATTGTTTTATTAGTCATTATGTATATTATGTCTAATTATTTTTTAAGGTTGCGGGCTTCCACTGGATGCAAGATGCACGCGACTGGTCAATGTGGCGACGTTTGGTGGATGCCTATGTCCAGCAGTGGACGTCATTCGGCGTATATGATGATGATGATATATCCGGACAAATCATCACAAAAATTTTTATTTAATGTACTCAAATATATTTACGACATATAATTTTAACTATAGAAGCTACCAATTAACCTATGCAATTCATACCAATATAATAAATGTGAAAGTAACCCAGTCTGATACCTTTTTACACTTAAACCGCTGAACTGATTTAAATGAAATTTGGTATGGAAACAGTTTGAGACCGTAGGTAACTGTCTTATGTCCTTCATAGGATAACTTTTATTATGGAAATCTTCCTTAAGGGAGTGAAAGTTTTTATAGTGAATTAAATTTTATGGCCTTATATAAAAAATTGGCTATTCAAAGTACTAATGCTACGCAGAGGTAGTTGCGGGCAACAGCTACTTACATAATATATAAATTCACATAAAACGCCTGTACGCTAAGAGCTAAGTCGTTTTCCAATATGTTATTAAATGCTTAGAAAGCCTGTAACTATGGATAAAGTCTCTATCCCCAAATGTTGTTTTCAACGTTGCTAATTCTCTCACCTGTTGAGCTGTTAAAATCATTAATTTTCTTAGCTTCTTTTAATAAATGTTGCTTCAGTTTAACCACGCTGCCATTTTTTTTAATTAATCGAAATAGCTTATTTTAATACAATATTTTATTAATAGCTTCTGCCAGCGGCTTCAACCACACGAAAGCGTATATTGGGCAGAAAAGTAGCCTTTCTGCTAATCTTATAGCTATCATCATCATCATATCAGACGAAAGACGTCCACTGCTGGATATAGGCCTCCCCCAAGCGTCGCCACATTGACCGATCCCGTGCGTCTCGCAACTAGCTGATCCCCGCAACCTTCACCAGGTCATCGGTCCACCTGGTGGAAGGCCTTCCCACGCAACGTCTTCCGGTTCGCGGTCGCCACTCTAGAATCTTTCTGCCCCATCAGCCATCCGCTTCGCTTCGCCGTTCTTATAGCTATAATCTATCTCTATTCCGCCTTCGTACCCGTATTAATAAGTTTTCCTCGTAAATGTTTATAACTTTTATGGTGTACAATAAAGAATATTCTATTCTATTCTATATGCATAATTTCATCCAGTTTCATTCTGGCGTTGTTGCGTAACAAACATACATCCACACACACATCCAAACCAACAAAACTTCCCATCCAAACTTTCACATTTATAATATTAGTTAGATTAAAAACCAAGAAGAATTACGTTACTCGCAAAAATAGTGGCTTTTGGATTTGACAGATAAAAACGAGGCTGTAAGCCAGGCTGCGAGCCTCTTCTACGCTGTTTTTTCTTACGGAATACCAAAATGTATGAAGAACTGTCAACTTGCTCGACATTGAGCAGTTCTAACTCACGGCCGTCACAGCTTAGAGCGCTAGTGTCGCTATTCGCGGCTTACCGAATACCAAACTGTAGATTCGTCGCTGGCACAGCACTGCGCTCAAGGCTGTATCCTTAGAGAATAGCACTTCGCTCAAGGCTGTATCCTTAGAGAATAGCACTGCAGAATATCCACTGAACCGTGGCGGCCATTTTTGTCATTTTGACTGATCTGTATTCTGACCCGGCCAACTACAGACCCATATCAATAACGTCCATCCTCTGCAAGAGTATAGAAAGAGTGCTCAACTCCAAGCTCCTGGCATACCTAGAAGCTAACGATATCATCAGTGACCGCCAATATGGCTTCCGCCTGAATAGGTTTATTCTAGGCAAGCGTGTTACACCGTCGACCACATCATCGCTTACCATCAGGTGAGATAATGGTCAAGCGCGAGCCTATCAATAATAAAAAAATAATAAAAAAGTCTGTGACGGGTCGGCAGGGTGCGATGGCGCGAATTTCCCGCGCGCGACTAAAACGCCGTTATCTCGAAAGTTTTGTATGTGAACCCTACATGAAACTTATGTTGTTAAAATTGTGATGAAATAAGCTATAACTCAAATGGTTTATGAAATTTATGGTTATTTCAGTTTGGACTTGTAAAATATTGGTAAATAAATTGTAAAATCAGCAGAAGCGAAATTTTGCCAGGTTTATTTTACAAAAGTAGATAGAAAAAAGAAAGTAAACCATTATTATTATTTTTTATATATAATTACACCCTATTTTACATAAATCAATCATTAGATAACACCTCCCCATACATTTTTTTAATAACACAAGCCTTCAAAATTACGCCTTAAGTAGTTGATCCCGCCACCGATATAAAAATTAGGAGCCTAAAGTAGCGAGCGCTGGGGTTGGCGGTTGTCTGAGTGGTTATATATCATCCTCGTCTATTACACTACATGTTGGTACATGTACGACTGAGATAGGCATTGTTTTGAAACAAAAAAATACGTCAAATGTTGACATCTGTGAAATCCTTAATCAGTAGGTGTCACGTTACATCTCAGAGCAATGACTATTTATTCTAAAGCATAGAGGGAGCATACAAATTAGGGACAAATTACGATATATCTAAGCTCTTCTCTCTTATGACGCAGATTGTACACTTAAAAGAGACAAACGTATATGGATTTATCCATGATTAAAGCTAAATGGACATTCCGAAATTGTCAAACGGTCACACTTGGTCTCTTATTATACGATCAATCAAAAAGAGCACAATAGTTGCTTAGCACGTGGTTAACCGTACAAACTATTTGGTTTAGTCGTATATTACGTCGTGAAAGTAAGTAAGTGTGCTGGGTCATTGTTTTATTAAAAACTAATAGATTTTTTGCATAATTTTGTAAATAAAACGGTGCGAAGAACAGATCAATAAACTGTTAATAAGGCTTGTTTTGTGTTATCCTGTAAATCGCATTCGTCACGGAAAGAAAACAATAAATTTGTAAGCTTTCATCGGTAACAGTTCTTTTTCAGTTTTCATATTAAATCACGCGAAATATTTGGATGTGATCACTTAAAACATACATATTTGATTGATATTGATCCCTACAAACTATCTTTATTACAAATTATTTTGTTATAGCACATTAATTTCCAAAAAATAATTTGTTAATTTATTAAGGTAGGTAGTGATGTGATACTTTTTATCGATACGATAATTTTATGGCCATAAATTGGAGTAGGTATCGTTGTTTTTTCAGTATGCCTCCAAATTAGAAAGAGAATTGGTCTAAAGCGATTCCACGAGCCAGAAATTATTGGACTAAGCATAGCCGAATATGTTCGAAACATTTTACGGACGACTGGTTTATAAGTAGCGATAAATGGAGAAAGCTTAAACCTGGCGCCATACCATCTCTATTATTGGTAAGTTAAGCCATCTTCACGTGCGCTCACTTAGTGGTAAATTCGCGGTAATTTTCGCCTACCTCAAAACGTTCACAGTCCTGTGCCCCAAAGCTTCATGAAAAATAATTATTTTCTTGCAGACTTGAGGGGTGGACTAAAAGGTTTGTATAGGGACTGTTGTGAACGTGTTAACCTTTACCAATTGTTTTACTTACACCAAGTTAGTTTTCTTTGTTGTTTTCACAGAATATCACAGAGCACTGTTGAGTAAAATTATTACGCAGAACTATTTAAATATTAGAATTCACTACATAACAGAGAAAAATGGGGATAATCAAGAAAAATTTGGTCACATTTGACTAAAACAGTAATATTTAAAGGACAGTAGACTAGAAGAAAGCAGTTTAAATTATTCGATTTTCAATTTATTTTATTTTATTTCCACAAATATTAAATGAAAAATTCGTTTTGATCCGATTGTATTTATTTCATTTCATAAATTTTAGATAAAAAAATCTATCGCAAAGAATAATCAGACTTCCAAAGCAAAACATTAAAAAGCTAAAATAAATTTCGTTTCGGCAATCGGTGTCTTTACCTCCTTTATTTTTGTCGTTATGCGACACCGACTTCCGAAGCCAAAGTTATTTTCTTTTTAGTGTTATGCTTTTGAAGTCGGTTTATTTTTTGTGAAAAGCTTTTTTATTCTTCTTTTTAATTACACACCATCACATTTGGTACATCACCATCAGCAAGTTCTATAGTAAGGTACCTAAAGGCTGGATAAAATACCAAATTTAAACATTCTTGCTGTTTGTCGTTAAGGAGTTCGGTTGTATGTTTCATATCATGAAAACTGCTTAACTGATTTTGATGAAATTTATACTGTTCCCTAAGTTTAGAGATACTCCAACAAAAAAAACATAGATAATCCAATAAAAAAGAATGATCACAATCCGATTACGAGTTTCGGAGAAATGCGTGGAATGGACAAACATACATACATACAAACAGGAATGAAATTTGGCACACGTGTTCAGAAGTCCACATAACGTAAATTATACGAATATTGTGCAATGCCAACAATATTACTTACATACGTATCGAATTGATAGTATTATGTCGGTAAAAAGAAAAGTGATTTCATGATTTCATTCTTCGGAAGGAACGATAAGCTGCGAACTAATGCTCGTTACTTTCGTTGGAGATTGGAAAGCGGTTAAAAAATCTGACATCAGTGTTTGGTTGATAGACTTTGCAGCTCACACGACAAGAAAAAAAAACAGGATTATCATGTCAAAGCCTGTTGGAACCTGAGCGAGATTTTTTTAACAAACAATGTATATTTGTTTTTATAATCCAAGGAATTTATGACATGTCAAAAATAAATTTATATCGATACCTCTGCAAAATACGACACATCACTACTTAGACAAAAAATGTGGACAGCATTGCCATAAGCAACCCTTATTACTATGTACCTGTCCTTGTTATTCACACTGAATGTGTCATAAGTAAAAAGAGTATAACTAGACTGAAATTTCACGCTCCCTCTATGCTTTAGTCATTGCTCTGAGCGGTACATACGAAATGTCATACCTACTGAAACAGTTGGTGTCAAGTACGGCTGGATATCTGCCAAATGATTTTTGAAGTGAAATTTCTTAGGAGCCGATTCAATAACATTCGTATAATTAGACGAGAAGTGAAGTCACATTTCAACGACGCTTTACGTTAAAGCACATTTCGTTTCATGAGAGAGAAAAAAGATATAAAAAAAAAACAATCAATTTCTATGCACCTGCCATGTTATCTCTCCACCACCCTTGGTTGACTGGTAGAGAATGCTTCAGGCATTAATTCCGCCTATGTTCTTGCATGTTGCATGAAGTTTTAAATAAATAAATACCGCTGTCTGCTCGTGCACAAAATTTCTCTTATTACGTTTTAAAAAATTTCACTTCTACCATGAGTATGGTGATACACGCGAAATTATTTTATACGAATTAAGTAAATAAATCCTAATCCTAACTTAATATCATAAATGCGAATGTGAGTTTCTTTCTTGCCTAGCTTATACGCGTTAAAGATTGAATGGATTTAGATGAAATGGATTTAGATGAATACTTTACATTCCTTGGGATAATATATTTTTCCCAAATAAAAAAACTTTACATAATAAGCTTATTAACTTTCCGTTGATTGTCATCCAAACCAAACGTGTGTGCATAATTTCATCTTAATCGATTGAAGATAACTGCTTTAAATTTTGGTCGCAAGATTTGATGATAGAAACATCTTAAATACATAAATTGCCAGTAAAGAAAATAAAAAGCTTGTAAAAACACTTTTCACGAGGGCGAAGCCACGGACAGATATGCTTGTATTCTAAATTTAGAATACTTTAACATGATTTCTCACTGTTTAGCATAACAAATAGGTAATAGGGTTGTTTCCTGGGTAGAAAATTGATAATTCTATTTAGTACGTCAGTAAGATTATCAAATAATATTGGACACATATTTTTTGCTTTACCAAATCAATAAAATATTACAAAGTGCGCATCAAAGTTGAGGGTTGTGACGTCACTAAGGTACCATAAAGTGTACTATAGTGGCGTGACGTTTTACGATATTTCAACGCATTTTATCGTCATCAGTTTATGTTCACGTGACAAAAGTAAAATTACATGTCCAATATTTTTTATTAATCTACCTGACGGACAAAAAAACTAATTTTCTGTAAACTACCCTATTAACAAATAAAAATGGTAAATCATGCCAGACATCTCGCAAAAGGTTTCCCACCTTAGACTGATGACTTGGTGAGAGCCGCGAGAGGCCGTTTGATACAAAAAGGTGGGGCATTATTTTTGATGACGTCTATGTCCAGCGTTGAACATCTTTCGACCAAAATTTGTATAACCAGAAGTTAGTTAGTAGTCCAGTAGTTAGTAGTCGGTAAAATTATGTTTCGCTGAAACTTTCATTTTCGCAAACACCTAAGTTGTAAGCGAGTAAGAAAAGTTACTTAAACCGGCCTTGCTATTGCCCAGATTTTTGATCCGTAGTTAACTCAACTAATAGTTAAATATGCTAACCAATGGTTTCGGTATTCATCGATGGTTATTCTAACAAGTAAAATTTCACAATTTAAAAAAACCCCCAACGCATTTATCTTGCGAAAACACAACGATTCAAACAGTAAAATGCCCATAACTTTTGAACGGCTCAACCAATTTTATTCATACATAGTTCAGAACACTCTCGACAAAATGACCTTTCAAACAAAAAAAACTAAATCGAAATCGGTTCATCCGTGTAGGCGCTATGATGCCACAGACAGACACACAGATACACAGATACACAGCAACACAGATACACAGCAACACACGTTAAACTTATAACACCCCTTCTTTTTCCGGGCGGGGGTTAAAAAATGGTCAAATATTAAAAACTCTCTAACTTATTTGACTATTTGTGAGTGAAAAAAGACAGTTTACCGAAATTTTAAACCATTAGTTAAAACAATTGACCGTTAAATGAGTTTTTTTTTTTAACTATAGATTTTTTTGCCGTTTTCTGCGATAATGGTATGGGACCCTTCGTGCGCGAGTCCAACTCGCACTTGGCCGGTTTCATTTTTCGGCACCTTATTTTTCGGTTTGCAGTGTTTTTTTTAGGAAGTCGGTTTATTTTATTTGTTAAAAAGGTTTCTTTTTTCTCTTTTTTGTTTTGGTATCTCAAATTGCCATGAAAATCATTTATAGCCAAAGAACATCTCATGACGATTCCAATAAGCCCAAAAGACTAGTATACATTGTTTAAATTCGGTTTGACCGTGCCTAATTTCAGGTCAGTTTGATGGTACCATTTCCACCAGTACCATTTATTTTTAAGTATTTGCTTCATCATAGTCGGTTCACTATTCGAGATATCTTATACCCGTGACATACTTTTTATACCCGTTGCATACTTATCTTTTAGAAATTCCAGTGGTTCCAAATTAGTTCACAATTCTTCATTAGTTCCACTACTCCTAATGATACTTTCCGAGTGCAAATGTTTGCTAATGAAAATACCAAAACCGCTATATGTATGCCTATAATATTTGCGAAGTTCCCTCGATTTCCATGCGATGCCATCGTCAGATTCTGGCTTGGTGACAATGGGACCACCTCGGTATATTTTTTTCCTTTCAAACACAGAACCTCAAAAAAACTGGTAATCTGGTATTTCTGTAGATATTTCTTTACTGGTAATAACTGTCTCATGCACCAATGCACCCACACACACACACACACATTGTAGTTCTATACACTTATTCTTCTATTATTTCATTGTACATTATTTATTTACACTTTATACACATCCTATTGTAACACCTAAGTCAAATATGTATAAATTATATTTTTTAAAGTTTTATTTTATTTTGTTGCCCACGTCCGTGTGTCGCTGCGGGGTGCCAACTGAAAACCAGCGCTGGATGTCTGACGCCCAGCAAATGCTGAGTTGGTAACCCTTTCGGTATGGGCACGTTCAGCGCAATTTGTCTTTGCATTTCTTTTTTGTCTTTTACTCCATGTTTGTTGCTGTTGTGTTGTGCCTGTGTCGAATAAATATATTTCTATTCTATTCTATTCTTTCTATTCTATTCTATTCAATGCGCTGTAAGCTTTGTTTTTTTTTTAATTGTTCAAATGGGTTTTACTTATTTATCGTGGGTAGGTTTACAAACGTACGAGAAGAAACTTACATGCACAAATAGCCAGATCCGAAAAAAATATCTCTATGGCAAATATTAGTTCCGTGCGGGAAACGAAACCACGACACGCAGCGCAGAGACCTATATCTCAATAACTTCGCTAACCGTGTTGTCAAACTGCACAAATGCACTGCATTACAAACTATATCAATGCACTTAAAAGCAGCTCTTAATAAAGCTCACTTTGCCAAACACACAAAAATAATTAAGTAATTTCACAGAACCGAGTGAGTAACTGAGTATATCATGAAATTGAATTTGATTAAAGGAGATTGCCCATTCTTCTATGGACCGCAGTTGCGCATATTTTTTTTTTGTATGATAGCATAAATTGGATATAAAAGAGGGGAGAGGTCGTACTTTCAAAGGAAATAAAAATTATCCATTTATTTTGTGGGGTTTTTGTTTGTTTTTTGATTTTCTGTTCAGTTTGAGGTTTTTTTTTAATTTTCAGTTTTTTTTGTTCTGTGTTGTTTTCAGTTTTGAATCAGAAGACTCCACTGAACACGAACTCTTTTTTCATTACCACATTACCACAACAACTATCAACGCAAAAATAAAAGTTCTCTGCCGCGCTGACACGATACTTTGTTTGACTTGACACTGACAGTGACTTTTTTGACAGTTTACCTTTCGTTTACATCGCCCGTGGTAGTGTCACCAGCAGTTAATCTAAATTACCCTGACCATAAGTGATTTGTTAATTACAGAAATATTTGTAATTAATAAAGTAATATCATATTAATTATGTGGTAGCAGCTGGATAAGAGTTGCCGAAAATCGAAGCAAATGGCGTGCAATTGGAGAGGCCTAAATCCAGCAGTGGACTGCTATAGGCTGATGATGATGATGATATTAATTATGTTATATCAAAATATGAATAAAGCGGGCAATGACATAGTTGAAATTATTTTTAAGACTCAGCGTCTTACACTATCAGTTACACCGATTATGGGGCGGTTCATAAAATGGCAACACTGCTTTCACTAACAATAAAATCGAATAAATAACTAATTAAACACATAATATTAACCCCATATACGATTTTGATCAAGTTAACTAAGAAAACTTAAAAAAATATTGTATAATTTTTGAGTATTGTTTTGTGGCTATACTGTTTTATTATAAAGCGATACTGATTTTGGGCATTCTCATTTACTCAAACTTAGTATATTACTGAATAAACTTGATGCATATGGTATAAGAGGAAACATATTGAATCTAATACAATCATACCTACATGACAGAAAACTAGTAACGCAAATTAATAGAATAAATATGAGCTCCAAACGTGAAGAGATTTTCACGTCAAGCGAGCGTACCGTACCGTGTGGCCTACTATGGTTTAGTTGAATCCGTCATTAGATATGGTGTTATCTTTTGGGGTAACTCAACCGACAGGGATATCATATTTAAAAGACAAAAGTGCTGCTTAAGATCTATGTTTAATCTCAAAACTACCGATAGCTGTAAAAATTATTTCACTAAATATCATATATTAACATTACCTTCACTTTATATATTAGAAATGGCAATGTTCGTAAAAACAAATCCACATTTGTTTCCTCGCATGGCAGACAAATTGCCAAGAAATAGGCGTGATGATAGCAAATTATGTTTACATTCATAAAAAATTGCACTTATGCGCAAGAGTGTTTTTTGCATGGCACCAATTATCTACAACAAATTGCCCAAAAGTTGGAAAGAGCAAACTATACCTAAACTTAAACAAACAATGAAATTGTTTTTGGTACAAAAAGCATATTATAGTGTATCAGATTTTTTAAACGACTCATGGTGATTATTATAAATATAACTAGTTATTATGGTCATGTAGTAGTGGCGAACTTATATATGGCTATATTATTAATTTCATTCTAATTGAATTGATGCCTAATAAAGTGATGTAAATCATTATTGTGATAATTGTAATCTGTAATATTGGACAAGGAAAATAAATAATAAATCATTGTACGTATAATGTATATAATATAGAATGTAAGAAATCTGTTTTAACTGTAATAATATTTTGTTAAATTGAAAAATCATTTGATTAAATAATAATAATTAACCTAAAATATTTGCACGCCATGAGAAATGGCAGACATGTCGTGAGCCAGTTTTATTTAAGATCTTGCATGCATGTATTATTTTAATTCTGTATGTATACATATGTTTGAGCAAATAAAATTTCTTATTCTTATTCTTAACTTCAGTGGGTTATATCTCAATTTTTAGTACACGAGTAAGATCGCTTGTAAACAGGCTCAATTTGCAATTTAGCTAGATCTAGTGGTATATATCATAGAATGCAGAAATGAGCAATCTGCCGTTCTTACTAGCTAGTTCGCGAGCACTCAATTTGAATGAAGAGAGTTCATACTACGCTAATTTTTTTGGCATTTGCCACGGTTTGAGGAAGTGCCTTCTTTATTTTCCTTGTGTGTGCTATGTTAGAACAAACACAAGCTAAATGTTACAACGGTTTTGAAAAATTACATATAAAGCTGGTACCACACGCGCCAAGTACATAAAGTTTATATTCATTCAAGTCAAATATACAAGACTTTTAATTGACCCTGAGAATTTTTTTTTTAGAACTTTTTGATTCGATATTTTTTCTTTCTATGAAATACAAAGTTATTTTTCT
Organism: Orthosia gothica; assembly: GCA_949775005.1. NCBI lineage: Eukaryota > Metazoa > Arthropoda > Insecta > Lepidoptera > Noctuidae > Orthosia > Orthosia gothica. The sequence goes on from CATKRY010000084.1 coordinate 43,516, forward strand.
TCTGCGAATTCTATTCAAGTGAAATAATAAGATTGAAACTTTTACAAAATTGAAACTAAGTGGAAAAAACTCATCTTAAAAATGAATTACCCATTCAATTTAACGACTTTCGATAAAAGTTCGCTGAAACAAAATATATAAATATATCTTAAACCTATAATAATAATATGTCCGTCGAGCCTTTCATCCTGGTATAAGATTTTTTTCGCTTCTGACTATTTGTAACAACAAATGACAGCGAAGATAATGGTTTAACGTGTTTTCCGAGGCATAGAGGAGTTTCGGTAGGAAATTAATGTTCACCTATTCACGGCATGACCTTGGCAAGCATTGCTGAATCTTGGAAATCGACCTGTGATCCTGTTTTTATTTAGCCATGAGATCTTTAACGCGCTTGTGCACCTTAAAGTAATTAAATGTAATTGTGTCGACAGCCTGCAATATAAACAAATATAATTCAATGTGCAAGTGCCTTTTCATGTCCTAGTTGAAATAAATGATGAATAATAAATAAGAAAATGAATAAAATGACTTTGTAATATCTAAGTCTATCCTTCTTATGCTTAAATAACTGGAAAAAAAATAACAAAGGATGCTCCTACATCCGGACTCTCATAATACGATGAAGATAACAATTTCTGCAACAGCAAAAGTCAACATTCTCTATTATAATGAGCAACTAAAGCGATTATTTCCAAAGAGAGAACTTAATACCCTGTACAAACTGTTGGCTGGACTTTCAAACTAAATGTCAACGATGCATTGTGGTAGTTTCCAAGTTGATTGTGAAATCATGATGGGCGGTCTTAATATAGTGACTAAGTGGTTATAGTTCTTCACTATGTAAGTAGGTGGGTAGCCCATCATATTATTCTTATTCCAATTTATTTTAGATCGAAGAAGCACGTCTGCCTCTATCAAACATTGCTGTTCGCTTCCTTTTTCGCCATATTGTTTTTAACACAGGCCATAAATGGTATCTTAAGTCTTGCTTATAACCATTCACATTCTTATTTAAAACTTTCATCACGATATTTTTCTCAGGTAGATATAGGAATAATAATAATAATAAATTAGGAATAAGCACGTTCGCTCATTTGATTGTCGGTAATAGTAATAAAATTTATAAATTTTGCGTAGTGATTGATTGGTTAATTTGTTATTTAGAACATCATTTCTCATAGCAGGTTTCTGCTTGTCATTAAGATTCTACTGTTTATTTTTTTTTGTCGCATATAATATCTGCTACTCTTGAAGTAGGCATAAAACAAAAACGCAGACCTCATGAATATCAGCGTGAAAGCGAAACTACGCCACAAAATGTAGATTCTGTCGTCGACGTGCCAGTACTAAATCAAGCCAATGAATATTAGGGGAATACTCTACTATCTCACTAAATGATAAACGTGAAGTTTTTATAAGAAACGTGACTTTGAAAAGATTTGAGGCAGATTTTTTAAAATGATAAGAATTACCTTAAAACTTAAGATACTAAAACAAAAAACATTTTTTTTTGTCAATATACATTGACCAAATCAGCTTATAGTATTCTCACTGCTGAGGTACAAATCTTCTCTCAAGGAATGCGCCTTAATCTACCACGCGTCCCAGTACGAGTTGGTAGATGTCAAATGTCTTCTATTTTTTTGTTGTAGGACATGCAGGTTTCTTTGCGATGTTTTCCTTCACCGTTTAGAGATAGTCATGAAATAAATGACACAAAGTTATGCGCCTGCCTGGGTTTAAACTCACGACCCACGACTCGTCAAAACAGCGCCGTAATCATTTGGCTACATGGACGTAATAAAAGAGGACGTTTGCTTGCCAATATATCTTAGATTAAACATACATTAAGAAGTTTAGAGAATATTCCAAACTTTTAACTCACATAAACATATACAATAGGCTGAAAACTTCATTAAAGAGGAACATTATTAATATAAAAGTTATCAAACTTGATTTAAGTTTATTTGCGATAAATACATTTTTACGCAAGTTATACGAGGAGGGATAAAAAAGTAGTGAGAATGAGATAGAATATAATGACTATTGATAACTTAATAATTTATTTTCTACATGGTTTCCGAGTCTCTCTACACTAGTCTACACACCGAGTCCAGCGCTCTTCCAAGGCTTCAATCCCTTTCACAAAAAAAGTTTTGTCTTGGTCCTGCAAAAAGCTCTCCACGGCATCCATCACCTCGTTATCGTCTTCGTACCTGTTTCTCCTTAAGTATTTTTTCAATTTGGGGAACAGATAAAAATCGCTAGCCGCCAGATCTGGTGAATAAGGGGGGTGGTCAACAAATTCGAAGCCAGTTTGCTGAATGGCAGCCATCGCAACTGCCGACCTGTGCGTGGGTGCGTTGTCGTGATGAAACAGCACGCCCCTTCGAAGTTTCCCTCTCCTTTCTCTTTGATGGCATTCCTCAACTTGGGAATTAAAGCTGCATAATATTGGCCTGTAATAGTTGATCCACGCTCCAGGTAATTAATCAACAATATCCCTTCTGAGTCCCAATATATTGAAGCCATAACCTTGCCAGCCGATGCCGCGACACGAAACTTCTTCGAGGTCGGTGATGATGGCTGTTTTGTCTCGGGATCAAAATGATGGACCCATGTTTCGTTCATTGTTACGAAACGAGACAAAAAGTTTTCAGAATCTTCTTGAAACTTGTCCAGCAATATCTTCGAAATATCAAGTCGATTATGTTTCTGACTGTCGATAAACATTCTCGGCACCCATCTTGCGGAGACTTTTCTCATATTCAAAAATTGTTTCAATATGGATTGAATACTTCCATATGAAATGCCCGTTTCTTGAATTAAGTATCTGATAGTAACTCTTCGATCGCTCAATACAATTTTGTCGACTTTCGCAACATTTTCGTGGGTGACTGACGTCGATGGACGGCCGCAACGATGTTCGTCTTCCGTGCTCGTTCTCCCTACTCGAAATTGAGAAGCCCACCTTACGACAGTGGAATACAGCGGAGCAGACTCTCCTAATGTTGCCTCCAAATCACAATGAATCTCTTGCGTCGTTAACTTTTTAAACAGAGGTATTTAATAACGGCTTGCACTTCGTTTTTCTCCATTTTCGAGAACACGTTCCGACACGAAGCAAACAAATGACTACATTCAGAGAAAAACAAAAGAGAATCGAAGATTTTTTTTTAAATTAATATTACAAATATGTATCTGAGCTATGCCTGCCAGTATTTTTTTTTCTTACCAAGGAGTATGTCGTTCTCACTACTTCTTGATCCCTCCTAGTAAGTATGTAAATATATTAAGAAGTTTTGAAAGACTCATTCGTTAATCTTAAATTTTGTGATAACAAATTGAATAAGTAGATATAATATTAGGCTGCCAATAAATTCGTGTGGATAGCTTTCTTACGATTTGACACATGGTTTTTTTTTCATAAAAAATAAATTCAAAAACTACCCAACTACTGATAAATCACGCTCAAAATCAATGGCATACGACACGGTCTATCTGTACTGAGCATCCGCAATAATGGCAAATTCCTAAGAATTACGTAACAGGTTTTTGCAGAGCTGAGCGACATCTTTTTTTTTCTGTTGGATTTCTTGTTTTACATGCATAAGTTACACGAGTTGACTCTAGATATCGTATTACAATAACGCAATAACTACCACTGGGGAATACACTGTATACCAATAAAACTCTAAATAAAGGGTTTTCCGCCACTCATTTACCCACAACACTCCAACTCAATAAAACCAGTATAGAAACTAACCTTAAATGTATTTTCACGAACATTTTAACAAATAAAATGGTTTTCGAGAATTAATAACTCGGAATTTTCCCTCTAGAGTAAAGAATGATATTACTAAAAGCTTGAAACTTTACATTAAGGAATTACAGATATAGATTTACATTTTCACTACTGCTGTACGTAGTATCTGTCTGCTAATGACAAATATTGGCCGCGACTTACAAGTTGTAGGTTGTGGGTTCAAACCCAGGCAGGCGCTTTACGCTGTGTACATTATTTCATCACCACTTCTCTCAAAACCGGTGAAGGAAAACATAGTGAGGAAACCGGTATGCCCTAGAACCAAAAATTCGAAGACATGTGACATCCACCAACCCGCACTGGGCCCACGTGGTGGATTATAGCCCATCCCCTCTCACAGAGAGGAGGTGTCCCAGCAGTGGGATTATTAATAGGCTGATGATGATGATTGGATAAGGTACATAGGTTTTCTAGCTTTCCGCGTTTATTAAATTAAAACGTGACTTTTTATCGAAATGAGAATCTAAAATACTTGCATTATTAAATTTATATACTAATCACAAAACAAAGGTGTCGTCGAAAAAAATACTGAGCATTATTCTTAATTGTTGTGGGTTATTTAGATAGTAAATAAATATGTAAAAAAAATCGTTATAGCCCTCATTGGTTTAATCTAAAGCTAAATGAGAGTAATTCAATTGTTGTCTAATATTAGATTCAGTTTCATACCTTCGTGTCGTCCCTATTTAATTAAAGAAATCTTTTAAATTCTGGTTTCATGCTCAAAACAAAGATCATGATATTAATTTTCTCCGGCACATAAAGACATTTCAGCGAAATTGATCTCAACTCACTTGAAATGAATTCAATTAAAAATTAAATTAAGAAACTGCAAAGACAGAACAAAAATAACTTCTTGTATTGAAAGAAATATCTGAAAAATGTAACTAAAAAACTAGACCTTAAATAAAAGAGAAGATTAGAAACAGCAAAGACAGATTTCAGGAATCAATAACGACTATTATTCTTCTATACAATGACTTAGGAGTGACCCTTTAGCCCTTTACCCGATATTGAATCTTGCCGAAACATTTCAGGCATTTTTCGTTGTATTTGGGGGAAACATTCGACAAAAGATAGGAGGGTTTTCAATGTAAGGGGCGGGTTGAATGCCAATATGTGAGAATTTATGGGAATACGCATTTCTGGTAGTGCCATGTATTTGCTTCATGTTAAGCGATAAATATCTGCGAACCGCCGTTTAGGTGGCGGACCAACTATGTGCTTTTTGTTTATGGATTTTTGAGAACGTAACATTACGCGTGTATTCGAAGGGTTAGGCTGAGGTGCACCTACAGTACACCTAAAGTACAAATACATATAACCAGTTGTGTTAAGTCCCATGTAAGAGAGGACGAGCTAGACTACCGGTTGCTATTGAATAATAATGGTTCACGTATCTACCAGAAACTATAGGGTGATCACATAGATATAATAAACAAAAATATATGCCCAGTAGATGAAATTATGTCGGCAACCTATGCCTCCAGTTTGCTCCTACCACAGGGCAACTACTACCCATGTACTTCAGTAAAAGCAATAGATACGCACACCCACATTTCTTAAAACAGAACGTACTACATAATCTCAATAATATAACTAGGAGACTAGAAACTTAGTCTGGAGACCAGGATCAGCTGAACATCAGAGATGCACTTCAGTGAGAGATGACAGATTTATTATCACTATTTCTCTCCGAAATCATTATCCGATCGGCGTGGACGTCCAACAGCAGCTCAGAGAAGTTCGAGGGTGGGCTGGCCGCGAATGGACAGTGAGGCAATGACTCAAAAAGCGATTTCATCAATATGGTCTAAGATCCCAGACGCCCTAGACGTTAACGAATTATTTCTACACAAGATGTGTGAAATTGAGTAGTGTTATTATGTAAGTACATACTAACACTTGGATATTGCTCTAATACACCGAAGTCATAAGATACCTACGCCAGCCAAATTAAATAAGAGCTTATCGAGACGCAAATTACACCTATTTTATTACACTATAAATCCGTAGTGTCGCGCTTAAACTTTAAAAATATTTGAAGTAAGAACAGCGCTCGCTTTGTTATCAAGGCATTCTTATCAAAAGGTGAGAAAAGAATGGGAATACCTCTCTGTAAAGACCTGATACTGTCGTCAATTTGAAGTTTCTTGTTAGGATTTTTTAAGTTGAAATACTTTCTTACTGATTTACATTATTTTTGTATAAAGTGCCTTCTTTTTGATAAAAACATTTTGTTTTGAAACTTTTTTACTTTAAAGAAATCTTAACTCAATTCTTTGTTTGCAGGTTTGGAAAGAAAGGTAAATTTGCAAGGATCCCATGAAAAATGTAGATTAACATAGCTCTTCTAATGTTTGTATGCTGTTTTGTGGCAATTAAACACTTTTTCTTTCTATCTTCTTCTTTAGAAATAACAGTCTATTTTATGTTATTATTTATTAAAATTTCTGTTGCCCTTATTTTAATGACATGTTGACAGACCGTATAACACAATACATATAACATTTTTTTTATGATATTTGATTGACACAATCGACTATCCATACATAGCAATCAACAGTACCGCACCTCTGCATATAGTAAATACATAAAAAGATACCTTTGTATAAAAACAGTTGACCTGGTTCCCCGTCGAGTTCGAGTTATGCTCCAACAGTTCCTGGAAAACATTTAGCACTTTACTCATGCCGCTCACGTCGCTTTCCAGCTTAATGTGCTTTGGCTTCATTTACACCGATGATTGATTTCATCAGAATTGTCAAAATTTTAAACTGAGACCAATTTTTTTATGGAAGTTATGCAATTCGTTTTACTGTGCTTCCATCAAGCATTCCATTAAGTTTAATAATCGTTACTACTAACTTAGCGTTTATGATTAAACGGATCTTCTGGCCATCATTTTGTGTTTAGTTTCCAACAAAAATAATGGAACCAGGCGTAGTTTGGTAAAATGGCGTTCATAGTCATGGTTAGCGAGAACGTAATACTATATTCAGGGTTCTGGAGAACAGAGGCAGTCGCTCCATGTACGTGGTATATACTGACCTTAGCTGCATTTGGTTAGCTGGAAGCCGACCTCAACTTTTTTTTTCTTATATACTCGCGTTTGGGAAAAGGCTCAGCAGATTGACAAGACGTCACTGCGACAGCTAAAAGACTGGAAATAATATAAACCACAGATATAAACCTTGAAAATGCGAATCAATAACCCGTCGTATAAATTGTTGTCACATACTGGTGTTAGAGGCGACGATATAATCCACGCCAAAATTTCGAAGGATAGCGGTAATGGCATTGCTTATTATTTGATGACACTCGCATCGAAAGGACCCGCTGTGTCGCAATTTTCGCTCTGATGGCCTTTTCTCCCTATCCTTGTGAGAAAAGTAGTTTTACTTACATATTTCGCTCTTTCGTGTGCATTTTTCTTCTGAGTATAAGTTGAATCTTTGCAGTGCTTTTATATATAGCTTACCTCTATAAACTTACTTATTATGTTCATATTTACTGGTGTACGTACGTGATCTGTCAAAGCTATTCAAAATAAAAATGTTTTAAGTGAGTAAACTTTTTAACTTTTCTTTTTCCGTTCCCCGTTTTTTTGTAGGTTAACCCTTTTTTACTATCTCTTTCACTATGCAAAAACTTAGAAATAACTAAATGATAAATAGTTTAAAAGAAAGCACATCACAACACACAACACACACATATCATAAATCCTATTAGAACTAGTACGCCATCTCCCACGTAATAATCCATGCAACTCTATCTAAGTTTTCGCACACAAATGAGCTCAGAACTTTGCCTAAACCAATAACAGGATAGACAAGGCCGTAGTTCTCCTAAACAGATGCCTGTTGAAAGAGAAAATCAAAATAGATTGGTGTAAACACTAGTTTTCTACTTATATTTTTATAGGTGCCTGCGAGTATTTACCTAATAACTGACTCAGCATGTTATACCAAAGGTTTTATGAACTAAGTACATCAGCATTTCTAGTTTATAACTGTAATCTCCATTTAAACCAGATCAGATAGATAAAAGTTCGAAAAACGATTATGCGATACGATTACGATACCTTCCGAAAAAAATATTATTTTCACTTTGCTGTTTTTTTTTTGCTTTGGAACTTGTTAATATTCTTTGTTAAAACTTATTTCTGCTATTACTGTCTACTTATAGACTTTAACACCTTTTCCAAGCGCAAGCCATACACGGCCTTGTAATAGATTTTATAATGAACTAGCTTCTGCTCGCAGTTCCTTGCGTGAAAACTGTTTTATTATGGTAACATACAACTTCAACCCTTATAAATGTATCGACTACTCAAATCCATGCAGCAGTTGTGTTTCATATTAGTGAAAATAATATGTATATTTATAATTCGTTTATTTATCTCAAACTGCAATTGAGAAAATAACTAGTTAAAATTTATAACTAGTGTTAATAATACATATAAAAAAATTCAATGAAATAGTTTTCAAATTTAACCCAACATTATTTTTAATCTGACATGCAAATGCCACTTTGTTTGTTTAGCTGCGGATTGTTGTTATTTGCGCTAAGGGTTGTAAGTTTCGGCTGTTTAGCGTTTCGGGCTAACAAAGAGTAATTTGGTTTTCCGTGTTAGTTAGAAGTTTTTGTTGAAAGTACCAAGCTAAGGTCACGTGTTGCCGCTTGGTAATGGGCGGTTGTGTGACTTGATTATTTCACTTTATTAGAAACACCCGAAATAATCTAGTGGAACAGCAGTGCCCCAACTAGTCAAATAACCAAAGGCACAGCCATACCATTCTTTTCTCGAAACCATTCAGGACATTTTCGACACACCCGTAACTTCGTTGTGGATAAAGCTGGAAGCCTGAATTCAGTTAACGATAAATGATTTTATTTCTGTAAGTTGGTTTGTACAAACGCTTTTACATGTCTAACATATGTTTTTTTAAAACTAGATGAGGTCGGCGTTTCCTATCTGACTACTCTGAGAAGAAAGGCCGAAACAAACTCAGAGGTCACAGTCTCTTTTAAAGTCCTGACAAAATCTTGGTTCGATCATGTGAAGACCATGTAGACTGATGTCTGAAATGGTCTTTTGAGGAAATAACCAGCCAGATTGAGTGGGCCTGTCCAGTCAGTGCACGCATTTGTCAATAACCGAGCAGCTCAACTCAGAATTTAAGGAGCTCAACGATTCGACGAACAATATCAAAGAAAGGACTTTCGGGTAGGCCGCATAAACTACTCAAACTGCCAGACCATGATTAAAAACTAAAAATAAATTAAAAAACAAAATAATGATCCACATAGTCTTCACATTCACAATAATTAAAATAAAAATAATATAATAATTTAAAAAGTAAATATTCTTGTCATTGCAAGAAAACAAATAAAAAAAAAAATAAAAAAAAATAACAAAATTCATGGTGCAAAATATTTAAACAAAAAAACTAAATTAATTGGAGCAGCTCACTCCCAAGCCGTTTTATCCTCAACGTAATCTTTAATGCTATAAAACGCTTTTTGGCACAACTTACGTTTAATGAATGATTTAAATTGATTAAGGCTTAGATTTTGTACGTGGCTTGGAAGCATATTATAAAAGCGCACACATTGACATCTAAACGAGCCACCTATTTTCTTGAGCCTTGTTGTAGGTATTAGAAATTTGCGTTTGTTCCTAGTATTTATATTATGGATATCACTGTATTTTTTAAACAATTTTATATTTTTATGGGCATATAAAAGATTTTCATAAATATACTGAGAAGGCACAGTCATTACATTAATCTCCTTAAATTTCTCTCTGAGAGTGTCTCGGGCTTAATTTATAAATTGATCGAACAGCTCTTTTCTGCAAAACAAAGATAGTCTGGATGTCGGCGGCATTTCCCCACAACAGAATACCGTACGAAACACTATGAAAATAGCTAAAGTATACTAAACGGGCTGTCTCTATGTCCGTTAAATTACGAATTTTTCTAACAGCATATGCTGCGGAGCTTAGCTTCTTTGACAATTTATCTATATGTGGGCCCCACTGAAGCTTAGCATCCAAAGTTAAACCTAAGAATACTGTGCTATTTTCAGGATTCAATTCTTCGCCCCTTATCAGCACATCAGTTTTCACCTGCCTAACGTGAGGTAGGGTAAACTTAATGCATTTCGTTTTTTTTTCATTAAGAAGTAAATTGTTAACATTGAACCAGTGAACTACTTATGAGATCGCGCTATTTACATCGTCAGTAACCAGCTGCTGACGTTTAAGTTTAAACAAAAGTGAAGTATCATCCGCAAACAACACTATATTATGGTTAGAGAGAAATTTAAAGAGATTAATGTAATGACTGTGCCTTCTCAGTATATTTTTGAAAATCTTTTATATGCCCATAAAAATATAAAATTGTTTAAAAAATACAGTGATATCCATAATATAAATACTAGGAACAAACGCAAATTTCTAATACCTACAACAAGGCTCAAGAAAATAGGTGGCTCGTTTAGATGTCAATGTGTGCGCTTTTATAATATGCTTCCAAGCCACGTACAAAATCTAAGCCTTAATCAATTTAAATCATTCATTAAACGTAAGTTGTGCCAAAAAGCGTTTTATAGCATTAAAGATTACGTTGAGGATAAAACGGCTTGGGAGTGAGCTGCTCCAATTAATTTAGTTTTTTTTGTTTAAATATTTTGCACCATGAATTTTGTTATTTTTTTTTAAAAAAAATTTTTTTATTTGTTTTCTTGCAATGACAAGAATATTTACTTTTTAAAGTATTATATTATTTTTATTTTAATTATTGTGAATGTGAAGACTATGTGGATCATTATTTTGTTTTTTAATTTATCTTAGTTTTTAATCATGGTCTGGCAGTTTGAGTAGTTTATGCGGCCTACCCGAATGTCCTTTCTTTGGTATTGTTCGTCGAATCGTTGAGCTCCTTAAATTCTGAGTTGAGCTGCTCGGTTATTGACAAATGCGTGCACTGACTGGACAGGTCCACTCAATCTGGCTGGTTATTTCCTCAAAAGACCATTTCAGACATCAGTCTACATGGTCTTCACATGATCGAACCAAGATTTTGTCAGGACTTTAAAAGAGACTGTGACCTCTGAGTTTGTTTCGGCCTTTCTTCTCAGAGTAGTCAGATAGGAAACGCCGACCTCATCTAGTTTAAAAAAAAAAAAATATGTTAGACATGTAAAAGCGTTTGTACAAACCAACTTACAGAAATAAAATCATTTATCATTAACTGAATTCAGGCTTCCAGCTTTATCCACAACGAAGTTACGGGTGTGTCGAAAATGTCCTGAATGGTTTCGAGAAAAGAATGGTATGGCTGTGCCTTTGGTTATTTGACTAGTTGGGGCACTGCTGTTCCTCTAGATTATTTTGGGTGTTTCTAATAAAGTGAAATAATCAAGTCACACAACCGCCCATTACCAAGCGGCAACACGTGACCTTAGCTTGGTACTTTCAACAAAAACTTCTAACTAACACGGAAAACCAAATTACTCTTTGTTAGCCCGAAACGCTAAACAGCCGAAACTTACAACCCTTAGCGCAAATAACAACAATCCGCAGCTAAACAAAGTGGCATTTGCATGTCAGATTAAAAATAATGTTGGGTTAAATTTGAAAACTATTTCATTGAATTTTTTTATATGTATTATTAACACTAGTTATAAATTTTAACTAGTTATTTTCTCAATTGCAGTTTGAGATAAATAAACGAATTATAAATATGCATATTATTTTCACTAATATGAAACACAACTGCTGCATGGATTTGAGTAGTCGATACATTTATAAGGGTTGAAGTTGTATGTTACCATAATAAAACAGTTTTCACGCAAGGAACTGCGAGCAGAAGCTAGTTCATTATAAAATCTATTACAAGGCCGTGTATGGCTTGCGCTTGGAAAAGGTGTTAAAGTCTATAAGTAGACAGTAATAGCAGAAATAAGTTTTAACAAAGAATATTAACAAGTTCCAAAGCAAAAAAAAAAACAGCAAAGTGAAAATAATATTTTTTTCGGAAGGTATCGTAATCGTATCGCATAATCGTTTTTCGAACTTTTATCTATCTGATCTGGTTTAAATGGAGATTACAGTTATAAACTAGAAATGCTGATGTACTTAGTTCATAAAACCTTTGGTATAACATGCTGAGTCAGTTATTAGGTAAATACTCGCAGGCACCTATAAAAATATAAGTAGAAAACTAGTGTTTACACCAATCTATGTTTAGGAGAACTACGGCCTTGTCTATCCTGTTATTGGTTTAGGCAAAGTTCTGAGCTCATTTGTGTGCGAAAACTTAGATAGAGTTGCATGGATTATTACGTGGGAGATGGCGTACTAGTTCTAATAGGATTTATGATATGTGTGTGTTGTGTGTTGTGATGTGCTTTCTTTTAAACTATTTATCATTTAGTTATTTCTAAGTTTTTGCATAGTGAAAGAGATAGTAAAAAAGGGTTAACCTACAAAAAAACGGGGAACGGAAAAAGAAAAGTTAAAAAGTTTACTCACTTAAAACATTTTTATTTTGAATAGCTTTGACAGATCACGTACGTACACCAGTAAATATGAACATAATAAGTAAGTTTATAGAGGTAAGCTATATATAAAAAGCACTGCAAAGATTCAACATATACTCAGAAGAAAAATGCACACGAAAGAGCGAAATATGTAAGTAAAACTACTTTTCTCACAAGGATAGGGAGAAAAGGCCATCAGAGCGAAAATTGCGACACAGCGGGTCCTTTCGATGCGAGTGTCATCAAATAATAAGCAATGCCATTACCGCTATCGTTCGAAATTTTGGCGTGGATTATATCGTCGCCTCTAACACCAGTATGTGACAACAATTTATACGACGGGTTATTGATTCGCATTTTCAAGGTTTATATCTGTGGTTTATATTATTTCCAGTCTTTTAGCTGTCGCAGTGACGTCTTGTCAATCTGCTGAGCCTTTTCCCAAACGCGAGAATATAAGAAAAAAAGTTGAGGTCGGCTTCCAGCTAACCAAATGCAGCTAAGGTCAGTATATACCACGTACATGGAGCGACTGCCTCTGTTCTCCAGAACCCTGAATATAGTATTACGTTCTCGCTAACCATGACTATGAACGCCATTTTACCAAACTACGCCTGGTTCCATTATTTTTGTTGGAAACTAAACACAAAATGATGGCCAGAAGATCCGTTTAATCATAAACGCTAAGTTAGTAGTAACGATTATTAAACTTAATGGAATGCTTGATGGAAGCACAGTAAAACGAATTGCATAACTTCCATAAAAAAATTGGTCTCAGTTTAAAATTTTGACAATTCTGATGAAATCAATCATCGGTGTAAATGAAGCCAAAGCACATTAAGCTGGAAAGCGACGTGAGCGGCATGAGTAAAGTGCTAAATGTTTTCCAGGAACTGTTGGAGCATAACTCGAACTCGACGGGGAACCAGGTCAACTGTTTTTATACAAAGGTATCTTTTTATGTATTTACTATATGCAGAGGTGCGGTACTGTTGATTGCTATGTATGGATAGTCGATTGTGTCAATCAAATGTCATAAAAAAAATGTTATATGTATTGTGTTATACGGTCTGTCAACATGTCATTAAAATAAGGGCAACAGAAATTGTAATAAATAATAACATAAAATAGACTGTTATTTCTAAAGAAGAAGATAGAAAGAAAAAGTATTTAATTGGGGATCCTGCCGTTTTGCCGAAAAGATTTTGACAAAATTTCATTGCCCAAACAAATTTTAGCAACCTTTTTTTATACCATTGCAATATGTCGAATGATTTTAGGACGCATATTTTTATTTGGTCAAATTTTTACTTGGCAAAATATTACCAAGTATAATGTCATTATGGCATTTGGTCTTTAATCAAATGATTTATTACAGCAAACAATCTTCAGACAATAAACGTTTGGTGAAATGATTTGTTAAGACAAAAAATATTAAGGCAAAAAAAAATAAGAAGTTTTGGGAATTATTTAATTTAAAAATTATTTTAATATAATCATTTGTTTAATGCAAAATATTTTTACATTACAATTTAAAAAAAATTGCAAAGGACGTTAGCAATTTTATTTCGGAGTATTTAGTCTTGTGTTGCAGAATTCGATTAATTATTTCAATTTGTCTGAAACAAGTCAAATTTATGGTTACTTGGTATTAGTTTATTTAAGGAAGTAGTTAGAGTAGGTTAATTATTAAAAAATGGTTAGGTTAGGTTAGGTTAAAACTGTGACCTCCTACGCACGAGCCGAGCGAGCGAAGCGAGCGGTGCCGCGGCAGCGGCCGGCGAGTGCCAGAAACGACTTGCATTAATAGAAAAAAAAGAGATTGTTTTTAGTAGGTTACCCGGAACTGAACTATTTAGATTAGGATAATAACTTATTTAAAAAAAAATGTTGAACGACTACATTAAATTACATATCTTTTTTTGCAATTCTCCTCTCGCAGATATGCTGGAAGAGATTTCGATAGAAATAAGCATACCTTTGTACCTATTTTCTGTTCCTTCTTCTTGTCTATTTACTGTGTGTGTGTATATTAATGGTTAAATAAATAATAAATAAATAAATAAAACTAAAAAATATATATAAAAAAAGGAAAGTAAAAAAGTATAAATATTTGGCTTATTTGATTTTGCGTTAAAACTGTTATTCCAACTGAAATATTTGACTAAATAAAAAATGTTAAAAGTACTAGTTGGTAAACAAGTTATAGTTTAAACGTTCATTTCCCAAACATTAGGTTTGCGTTACAATTTTTTGTGAATAGATTTATCGCTAAGTAATAATTTGGCTAATGAAATTATGCGAAAATTTTTTTGGGAAGTGAAAATTTGTCAAATTCCTTTCGGTCAAACAAGGGAGACCCATTTAATTGCCACAAAACAGCATACAAACATTAGTAGAGCTATGTTTATCTACGTTTTTCATGGGATCCTTGCAGATTTACCTTTCTTTCCAAACCTGCAAACAAAGAATTGAGTTAAGATTTCTTTAAAGTAAAAACGTTTCAAAACAACATTGTTTTTATAAAAAAAGGGCACTTTATACGAAAATAATGTAAATCAGTAAGAAAGTATTTCAACTAAAAAAATCCTAACAAGAAACTTCAAATTGACGACAGTATCAGGTCTTCACAGAGAGGTATTTCCATTCTTTTTGATAAGAATGCCTTGATAACAAAGCGAGCGCTGTTCTTACTTAAAATATTTTTAAAGTTTAAGCGCGACACTACGGATTTATAGTGTAATAAAATAGGTTTAATTTGCGTCTCGATAAGATCTTATTTAACTTGGCTGACGTAGGTATCTTATGACTTCGGTGTATTAGAGCAATATCCAAGTGTTAGTATGTACTTACATAATAACATTACTCAATTTCACACATCTTGTGTAGAAAGTATTCGGCAACGTCTAGGGCGTCTGGGATCTTAGACCATATTGATGAAATCGCTTTTTGAGTCATCGCCTCACTGTCCATTCGCGGCCAGCCCACCCTCGAACTTCTCTGAGCTGCTGTTGGACGTCCACGCCGGTCGGATAACAATTTCGGAGAGAAACAGTGATAATAAATGGGTGCTAATTAAGGCAGCTTCTTTAAAATGTCATTCTCGTCTGCAAATATATTTAGTTGTCTAATTAATTAATAGGTCAGCGACAAACTTTTAGCGTCTAATAAATGGTTTATAAGCGACCATATATTGTAAAACAAGCTACTGTTAATATGACGCAACATGGTGATAATTCTTAAGCAACTAAATTTGTGATATGTCTACTCATTGCTAGCTTCTAATAAGTGTATCAACTTCATCTATAAAATAATATCAACGTACTCTAATTTCATAGAGTCACCTTTATTTTTATACTTTAGCATAAGTAATTGATGAGTGAATCTACTATATTTGAACATAAAATTTCCTTATTATTGTCATCAAATAATGGTCAATAAAAGCTATAATTTCATGTATTCGCCTATCTATTTATAATGTTACCATAAGTAATTGACTATTATACCTACCCAAATGAACATACAAAAAATAGGGTGGTATTTAATACTTTAACTGTAATTCCCCTTTTTTCAATCAAAATATTCGAAATTACTACCAAAAATACTGAATTGCACACTAAATTTGCTCATCAAATAAATGAATTATACTATACTGCTAGATCTTTAAAGCTTAACTGTTTTACTGAATAACTATCTGTTAACTAAAAGTAAATCTAATAATTCTTCGAGTGCAACAAAATATTTAAGTTTTAAGGGAGGGGGGGAAACGAAACAAAGTCGACGGAGCCCCGCTGCGCAGGGCTCCTATTTCTGTCTGCAGGGTCTAAAGTAACCTAACATGAAGGAGATGACGGGAGCTGAGTTCGCTCGCTTTGCTCGCTCACTTCAGCTCCCGTCATCTCCTTCGAACCTAACCTATCCGTGTCGGGGTGCCCTAAGCTCCCGAGCTCGCTTCGCTCGCTCTTGGACTAATTCACATTTATTTTATATTTAATTGAATAATTTGTGTGTTGCAAACTTTCACGAAAAAAGAATATGATTTATTAATTTAGTTGTTGAATGAAAAACTTTGATTGCTAATTTTGAGGCTGGAATTTGATTTTATTAGCAGACAGATGTTGAATCTCTAAAATATATAAAGTAGCTCACTTACAACATTAGTCGCTGAGTTATCAAATCAGAAGTAAATATATTTATCGGTAGCTCGGAGTCATATTAATTTACGCTCGTAAATTGACGCTGGTTTTTTGATATTCTGTTGGAGTAGTAAAGATGATGAATTAATATAATTGAAGCTGTTCTATTAACTCGTCGCCCACATATAAAAAAAGACGCTAGGTTGCAGGTGCTAAAGAAAACTTTTGTTGCCGCACATATAATTTCCCATAATAAATCTGTCATCGCTCACTGAAGTGCATCGCTGATGTCCAGCTGATCCTGGTCTCCAGACTAAGTGTCTAGTCTCCTAGTTATATTATTGAGACTATGTAGTACGTTCTGATTTAAGAAATGTGGGTGTGCGTATCTATTGCTTTTACTGAAGTACATGGGTAGTAGTTGCCCTGTGGTAGGAGCAAACTGGAGACATAGGTTGCCGACATAATTTCGTCTACTGGGCATATATTTTTGTTTATTATATCTATGTGATCACCCTATAGTTTCTGGTAGATACGTGAACCATTATTTTTCAATAGCAACCGGTAGTCTGGCTCTTCCTCTCTTACATGGGACTTAACACAACTGGTAAAATGTATTTGTACTTTAGGTGTACTGTAGGTGCACCTCAGCCTAACCCTTTGAATACACGCGTAATGTTATGTTCTCAAAAATCAATAAATCACTGCCCGACCCGGAATTTGAACTCAGGACCTTATGTTCAGCAAACATTCATTCATTTTTAGAAAGCAAACATTTCATAATTTTACAAGTAGACATAAATTGTTACAGATTTTTGTAGAAGCAAATTTCATGAAGAGCATCCTATTTATTGGTTTCATAGGTATACTTTACCTTACCTCTTACCTTTGCTGAGTATCTTTTCATTTTCCTATCTTCACAGTGTTAGTACTAAGGAGGGATGCTTTAAAAATAATAGGTTCATTTCATGATTTACAACTTTTACGATAAAATAGACATATACATTTAGATTCTCTGAAAGTACTAAGGGTGTATATTCAGCCGTGGGTCGTGAATTTTCATAGTCACGTGGGTTGTCGATATCGTAAAAGGCGTCTACATTTTACGACTGACTTCTTGACAATTTTTAGGAATAAAACGGCTACTTGTTATAAAAAGTCTTTACTTTTTCACGATCAAGGATCATCATAAAATCTAGGACTGGCTGACGAAGATAAACACTTTGGTCTAGTGTCAATAAACAAGTACAACGTCAGGGTCAGGGTATATTACCGTACCGATCCTTTAGCTTCTAGTAAATAAATATAATAAGAAAAAGTGGCATTTTAAATGTACCGTTTTTTTGTGAAACTTAGGTGCTTGTGCTTACTGAACCTTTTACTAATACTATTCAATGTTTTATTTGAGACGTGAAAATTGAAATAAAATGCATAATTATGTTACTAGCTTTTCTTCATAAAGGTAAAACATGTAATAGAGAAGTGAAAGTCGATACAACACATTTTGATTATTTGAAGTGGCTAAATATATTTATGACAGTAACATATTAAAGAACCAACTGTTTAGAATCCAGCAAAATAAATTTGATATCTTTAAAAATCATCATCATCATCGTCGCTACATTGACCAATCCCGTGCTTTTAATTCTAGCGCCTTTCCGCAACCTTAAACAGTTCATAGGGCCTGTGAGAGGTCTTCCAACGCATCGTCATCCAGTTAGCGGTCACCATTCCAGAGCTTTTCAGCCCCATCGGCCATCCGTTCTGCGAGCAATGTGCCCTGCCTACTGCCATTTAAGTTTCGCAATTCTTCAGGCTATGTCGGTAACTTTGGTTCTCCTGCCTATATCCTCATATCTGACATGATTACATAAGGAAACTCCGAACATAGCCCTGTCCATTTCCCTTTGGGTGAATATAAGCTTTCTGATAAGGCCCATTGTGAGCGACCACGTCTCGATCCCATAGGTCTATATATACAAACTAGTCATAGAGCATAAGCTACTGCGGAAAATTGGATGAGAAGATACCGCGTAACTTCCCAAACGCCGCTCAGCCGATTCGGATTAGACGGCTGACCTCTTTCTCGAAGTTAGGCCTATTCATTGACGTCTCCCTGCCTCAGGCCGCGCTGGAGAAGGATTGGTTTCGAGGTCTGATCCTGAAGACGGACTGACATAGTGGCGTTTTTGTACAAACACTTCAATACCTCGATGTACCGATAATCGATCTGGCACCGTGGGAGAGACTCCAGTACAGCCCAAGTTTTGATCGAATCGAAGGCTTTCTCGTTGTCCACAAACACTAAACGGAGAAGCAGGTTATACGCATCGGTCTTCTGTGTAACCTGCCGCAGCGTATGTATGTGGTCTCCGGTGCTAAAGCCTTTTCAGAATCCAGCTTGTTCGCGAGGCTGGAAATCGTCAAACCTGCAAGCGAGACGATTCGCGATGACTCTTGAAAACAATTTGTAGACATGGCTAAGAAGTGAAATGGGTCTATAGTTATTCAGCCGGGCATTGTCGCCCTTCTTGAAGAAGAGTACCATGACACCCCTGCACCATGCCTGTGGCGTTTTGCACTCGAGTATGACGGAATCAAACAGCTTCTGGAAGGGCCTTAAGGACCGGTGTCCCACCCGCCTTCAGGAGTTCGGTCGTGATTCCATAATCACTCGGCGCCTTGTTGTTTTTAAGCTGTTTCAGAGCCATCCTAATCTAGTACATGCTGACGTCCGGGATATGTTCGGTATAGTGTTGGGTCAATCTAGCTCTTGGATCGTTTACTAGATTCTTTAAAAATACACCTGTTATATCAATAACACTTGCACGAACATTTTTCTTATGTGCGTCATTGCCGTTAGTGTGACGTCATAAAACGCTACTGGGTGACACCCCGTCATCTTTGTTACTGCTTTGCACCCATTGTTTGAAGGCCAAAGTTCAAGTTTAATACTGCCAATGAACAACCCTACCCTGTTGAACCTACTGTGAATTCTCATTCGGTTCTCGATCGAAATTCTCACTTTTTTTTTTTTATCCACTTTCTTTAGATTCTGTTTGTGTTTAATATTGTCTTGTTGGTCTAATAGTAGCAAGCGCTACTGCTGAATATATAAGAATCTGTTCTCACCTCTAGGATGAATCTGCCAAATACCAGCTTGCTGAACAAGAGTGCATTGCGAAAACGGGTCAAAAGGCCCATCGGAAATGAGGCACTGGTTGAGTTAAAGCTCCAGTTAAGCATCGTCGCCGAGTTGCCAGCTAGTCGGTTTTTTAGTATCGGTTGCATTCCAGGGAGCTTGCGATGGCATTGCATGATCTAATTCCGCCTAGCCGGTTTCATCATCGGACTACAAAACTTACGGAAACGCGCTATAGGTACATGGTGGACATCTCACCCTTAAGCACTAAATGCTTTGGATAACTTTCATTATGCGTACAGCTAAGGAGAGGAATCCACTGCCAGAGTCTGTGTTTCCGGATAGCTACAACCTAGGGTTCTTTAAGTCAAAACTGAATAGGTTACTGCAAGGCAAGCGTGCTTCACCGTCAACCTCATCATTGCTTACCATCGGGTGAGATAATAGTCAAGCGCAAGCCTATCTATAATAAAAAAAAACATTTATCCCTTGGTTCGATTCCTGGGTCGGACAAAATATTTCTTTCGTGCCATTCTGCCCATTTGAGTTCAGATACAGGCCATACCTGCATGTTTTTGGTTATAGGTTAGGAACCTATGAGGTCGCATATCATGGACTACATAGTTTACTATTACTTGGCTAAGTCGTAAAGAGACTGCCGACAAAAGTGAAAACTTAAAACTATGAAATAACAGCTGTTCTCAGTTATCCTGTCACACTAAATTCACATAAGCATGTCGATGACGCTGTCACTTTATTATGTCGCTGACGCAAACTATAAGTTCTGCCCCTGTCAAAAATCGCTCAGCTAGCTTTCACTTCAAAAACTAAGTAAATGCATGCCTTCAAATTAAATATCCGAGGCGCTTCACTGATAGAATGTACTCTGATCGAATTCCTTTTGTCTTTGTGTGCCTTGAAGATTTACGCCCGTGAATAATTTAATCAGTACGAGGGCTTTCCAGTCGCAAATCCTATTAAATTACTTTCTAGACGCGATAAAGTCCGAAAATACGTTTATTTATTTATACGCACCAGCCAGCCGAATTCAGTTGCTAAAGGATTTTAGAACAAAAAGAGCCGTTCACTGAACGGATTTAGCGGCTAATTAGAATTGTCTTAGAATATCTGTTGAATAAAATAAATGGGTACAATTGAATTGGTATCATTAGGTACTCGATAAATACGATGATGTAGAAATGTGCAGCTTGGCAGAGATGGATTCTTTTAAGAATGTACTTTTCTGTGACTTAATGATTATCACAACCTAGGTTAATTTTATATTTATCAACTTGATAGAACAAATTGAGAATTTTAGCTTTGGGAAGATGATGATGTTTCATTCAATGAAAAGTTTATACATTTTCATAAAAAAGACATTTAAAACAATGAGGTAGGTAGAAAAGCTACGTATTTCATAGCGGTTTACTGCTGTACATTTTTCATAATGCGATTTTAATTTCAACAATCGCATACTCAATAAATATCCATATTAAAAAAGTTTTGTGCAGTTTTAAACATACTTTGTTAGGGCAATTTTACAGCGTGTCTCATTTAAGTCTCTATTCAGCAAAGAGGGCGAGATTAACCGATATATTTGCGGTTACCTTCCTGTGAAATAAGGGTAAGATATTTTCACTGAAAAGTAATACAGCTACTAAATTGTACCTTACCTTCGTGTAATATGTGATTACATGGTATGTGGTATTTACAAATTACCAAATACCATGTGATTCATGATGTTTCAAAGGGATGGTGTCTTAGCGAACTATCAGAATATTCTATTATGACGTTTGACGTGTCTATCTATTGTATAGCATTGACATGTAATTGAAGTTGCTTATGCCGAGCAATAGACTGCCATAGGGAGACTATTCTGTACAGCTTGATATTATTCTCACTATACCGATGTGTCTATTGTGTGGCAATGATGTGTAATTGGAAAAGCGTATGCCCAGCAGTAGTCTAATCTGCAATAAAATAGGCAGGGCATGATTAAATCTATAAATTGAGCCACTTCAGGCCACTGTTGGATATATAATTATTCTCACAACACTGATGTGTCTATTGTGTGGCAATGACGTGTAATTGGATACGCGTATACCCAGCAGTATAATCTGCAATAAAATAGGCAGGGCATGATATGATGTCTATAAATTGAGCCACTTCAGGCCACTGTTGGATATTACCGCTCTCTCCAGGGTTGATGTTTTATAAACACGCTCATGAATCGTAAAAATTCTTAGGTATCTTCGTATGCTTATTCGTAGGTATTCTTAATTTTATCAAAATTTTAGTTTTGGATCACACGATAAAATTAAAAAAAATATTAAAAACTCCATTTTCAAAATAAGGCTCGCATTACAGGGCTTCGGCTCCTATCAAATATATTTAAATCATGTTATTGCAGTTGCCTGAAATACGATGAAAATAAAAACTATCGACGAACGTGTGGACGATACTAGCATGCAATATCACTTGTAAGGCACAAGTGAGGTCAAACTGAAGTCAAAGGTTGCATTAATAGTAAGGGTCAAGGTACAGATCGCGTGTGTTGCCCATGCAAGGTCACGGCATTCATGTGTTATCGTTATCGCTACCCCATCAACAAATCACTCTTGATGCTCTACAAATACGGCCTTAACTGAGAGGTACCTAATTACGCCATTTTTGTGTTATTCTGGACCGAATCAAGAAACTTTTGTTTTTTTTCACGGTCATGCATACCTACTCGATGCTTTATGGTTGCCGAATTTAAAACAGCTGCTTTACACCACAGTGTGTCAGTAAAGTTCGCTTAATCCGTCTCGTCCTAGGCGACCCCTGAAAATCAACGCCGTGCTGTGGTTCTCCCACGGCACAGCATTATGCAACCGTTGGGCAGTTGTCCGGACCAGACACAACACCCGTCTGGTCGGAAGATCCTATTTTTCGTATCGAGATTTGTGGGACTTTACACCCTCTTCTACCTGCCTCCAAATATTATTTTTAAGTTTTATTTACGAACATAATTTAAGATATACTAACACTATAAATAAGGGCTAAGTTTAAGTTTTAAAAAAGTTAAGCAAAGAGCATCCGCACGTAATCTGAATACAAAGATTGCTTGCAGCACGGATATTGCCAGTATTTCCTTTAGCGGTCTTATCCAGATTTCATATACAACGTTAGTTTGTATAATCCAGGTCAGAATTAACGCCAAATTCAGATGTCTTAAGAAAAATCTGAGTGAAAAACTGGGCGCCATTTAGATTAAATTGTTACGCCAATTTTGGCAACAAAAGAAGTGTATTTTTTTCAAATGTGGAAAGCATTTTCTAGAACTGTTTAATTAGCACAAGACATCCAAATATTTCTTTCTAAATTCAAAATGTTCTTTCCAAGTTCTAAATTCAAAAATGAAAAACAAATCCAAATGAATGGAATAATAATTGACACGCGCTACTGATATGTCAATATGAATTTCAATATTTATTGATGATAGAATTTAGATGATAATAGAACATAATTTGTTTTAGAGCCCTAGTTCTCTCATCGTCAGTTGACCGAAAGCAGAAATATTCAGAACAAATGCCAGGCTTTATACATATATGTATCTCAATGTATACGAGAGTTGAATTGTTATCCCAAACAATCTTGTAATTTATGAAAACATTGTGTGTATGTCAATGATATTCAAATAAACAGATATGTTATAAGCGCGCGCATTGTGAAGACTCGAATAGTAGACAATTGTATGATTTAGTCTTTAGTTTATGTCACGCATGGCGAAGAGCGATACGCTTTGTTGAAAAAAAAACAAAATTAAAAAAATGTCATCGTGTGTATTTAGAAAGTGTACCAATTATAATACCAAATTACATAAAACAGAAGGGATCTCATACCATATGTAAATACGCAATACACCTCAATTTACTAATTTATTTCAATTTTTTTTTCCTAATTTTCTGATATTTGGAGGTTACAAAAAGAAAAAACATTGGTTGTCAGAATAATGTTTGTTTACATTCACACGCAAGTGACAAACACTAGCTGTCTCTTTTTTTCTTGTTTGTTTTATCAAGCCATCCCTTTCGACATTGTAGTAAATTGTCAGATGAATGAAAAGTGTGTATGTGTGCTGCCGCTGCTGCGCGGAACACTTTTTTCAATTGTTTTGTGAGTGTATAACGTATCTGTTTATTTGAATATCATTGGTGTATGTACACAAATTGTTTCAATAAATATTCAAGAGCATTGACATTACGTGATTAAGTTTTTGAAAAATTAGGTCCTAAGGTTGTTAAAATCAAAGAACCAGAACAGTCTTGAACATCGTTGCCGAGTTGCCAGCCTGTCGGTTTTTTATCGGTTACATTTCGGGGAGTATGCGATGGAATTGCACGATATAATTCCACCTAGCCCGTTTCACCATCAGACTACCAGACGTACGGCGATGCGCCATCGATACATGGTAGACATCCCACCCATACGCACAAAACGTTTTGGGAGCACTTTTATTATGCGTACAGCTAAGGAGTGGAATTCTCTGCCGGAGTCTGTGTTTCCCGGTAGCTACAATCTAGGGGTCTTTAAGTCAAGAGTGAATAGGTTATTTCTAGGCAAGCGTGTTTCACCGTCGACCACATCATCGCTTACCATCAGGTGAGATTGTGGTCAAGCGCGAGCCTAAAGGTTATAAAAAAAAAAAAAAATGCGTTTGCACCAGTCAATTTATTCACTGGTCAAAGGGGTTTGCTCGTAGAATTCTACAATTTAATCCCAAAATTGACTTTATATTACGTTTGTGGACCAGATGCTAGCTTGCTGCAGTCAGTACTAATAAAATTGCAATAATATTATTGCAATTTTTATTAGTACTGACTGCAGCAAAAGTAACAGTAAAAGTGCAGTGTTTCCTTTCCGCAGTGGGCCATTTATATGAGGTTTTTCAGATTAAAATTGGTTTCAAGGACTAGTGAATTTTTTGTCGTTCTTTGTTTGTCCAAAGTCTTAGGTAATGCTGTGGTGCAAAGATTAAAGATAAATGATGGTAAATAATTGGTGGTTGACTGTTATCTAAATGTTAGGTAAAACAGATGTTCGTATTATATACATGATTTTATAAATTTAACTAGTTGACCCGGCAAACTTTGTTTTGCCATAAAAAGACCAAACATTTATCTACCCTACCCTACCCTACCCTACCCTACCCTACACTACCCTACCCTACCCTACCCTACGTACCCTACCCTACCCTACCCTACCCTACCCTACCTTCCCTACTCTACCTACCCTACCCTACCCTACCCTACCCTACCCTACATACCTACCATAACCATTAAAAAAATATATGATATTTACCTATTCTCAGACCTACTGAATATACATATAAAATTTCATCAAAATCGGTCAAGCCGTTTCGGAGGAGTTTGGCAACGAAAACTGTGACACGAGAATTTTATATATTAGATGACTATGACAGTCGGGCCAGAGTCGTCATGCAGAGGGAGCCAAAAGACGGTTATCGTCACCGAGAGAGGTCTATGATACGCTGGCGTGATGACCTAGAGGCATTCCAAAATACCAAGAAGGTGGAAGGCTATAGAGGAGACCTTTGCCCAGTTGTGGGGTATAAAAGGTTGCTTTGAAAAAAAATACTTACAATGTTCCACGATCGGTACGGACTATAACATCCAATGTAATTTGTAATTCACTTAAAACCATCATTGATATGAAAACATACTCTTAATGACTAATGTTTAATGAGTTTTAAACGAAACTATCAATTAAAACCTCTGTAAAATGAAGTCAATTAGTTTTCACATGCCCATTACTTCGAGGCTTAATTTTCAACCTCTGATGGTAGTTAATGGTCTAACCAATAAACAACCTCCTTAGCTGTATTTAAACGACTGACCTCAGTCCTCTTAAGGCAAGATCCGACTGCTACTAAGCACTGACAAGTTGCTCCAACTTGCCTCGAATATGCACTTTTACATTTCTTTAAAGTTTCCGCATAAACTCTGTTGCTTGCCTAAAGATTTCTGTGGAAAAATTTGAAGTAATTCTGTAACGAAACCAATTTTTTTCTCAATGATTATGTAGCTTTTTCGTACCAAAACTAAGAGTTACTGTTCAATTTACATAAATGCTGATCCATAAAAACCTTTGCAAATGTACAAACTATTCAAATTTGAATGGCTCTTTATACAAACTAGTTTGCCCTTTTTGGGAAATCAAAGGAGTGTTGCCGTCACAAAGGCAAGGTATATTTCCTATTATCGGATGCTGTGACCATAAAACGGATCATATCCATAGATCCAATTTGACGCAGAAACATTTGACAAACGTGACTATGGCCGATGTGCTTAAAGCTCGCAAAAATGGATCCGTGAGTTGATTTGGACACAGACATTAGACATTTTTTTCGGCAGTTTGGTTTATATTTTTCTACCCGTTTTACTATGTCACGTTCCATCTAAAATTGTATACTTAAACACGTCCTAAAATAAAAAGAAAATTGTATTTTTGTGTTACAGAGCTAATTTATTTAGAGAAAAGACCCAAATTAGAATAAAGAAATAAATAAAAAATTGGCTATTAAAATTTGTAGGTATTGTAGGAGTGTATAAATCACTCCTGCAAATGGAAGTTAGGCTACATGAAATGTGAGGCCTACTTTATAAAATGGAAACTGTTTTAAACAAGTCAAGGATAACTAAGATAACAGCTAACTAAACACCACTGGAAATCGAAGTCCAATGACATTATTAAGTATGATTCCCGCATAAAGCGGGTCATTAAGGATAGCCTTTATACTTAACAAAATGGCGGCTATAATGTCCCGTCGCGGGTGACAGATGGCGCCAGTAAGTGGGACATGCGGTTGGACGTGGGACATGAGGACATGAACTATCGCGACACAGAGTGCAATTGTTAAATGCAGCGGAGTTGAGCGCGGACATTCATCATGAAAACCAGATGACGTTTGATTAAGTGGCGGGTTTAATCTTTTGGCCTTGATAGTATGTTAATTTAAATTAACTTCGTTATAAATAATGATAATATGGTCCTTAAACTTGATAGATATAAAAAGGGTTATATTGTGACTAAGGTTACAAATCTCCATGAATGGGATGGAAAAGGCTTGTATCAGGTATATTTTAGTAGAAAACGTAGCAGACCTTATGCGTTTATTCTCAATGATCAAGGCCGTATTTATTTTATCAGAAACCTTTAACTCAAAACTGACAACTTTCATTATAACAACCTCCAACATATTATAATCAAATCCAAACTAAGACTGTCTCTATAGAATTAATCAACTCAAACCAAAACGAAAGGATAATATAACCTTTCTACGTTTCACTTCCAAACTAACTGTCGTCGCCGGTAAGAAACAAGTAACTATCTACGTATATCTGTATGTAAATGCATTTGATGTTGCAGCACAAACGTTGTATGCACATTTTGTTATACCTGAGTAGTGCCTGAATGCTATTGAACTACGTTACAAGGGAACCTACACTCTAATCTGGCGAGGGTGAATGCAATCGTGTTGTTTTGATTTCTCTGTATACCAAGCCGGCTGCGATTGTCACGTAGAATGAATTTATGCATTTTAAAAGGACAATTCATGGTTTGTGGGTACAATGAAAACTTTTCTTCTACTTAGGTATCATTTATTGAAGGTATTGTAATACCATTTTGTAAGCGATTATGGTTTATCCTAGAAAACAAACTTTAAAAAAAGAACTAGGTACAAAGATATATTTCCAGAACCAATTGTGGGCATTGTTTGAAGGAAAAAAACTAAAAAAGAATACAAATTAAAAATTATTTCAATTTCGGAAGTCGGTGTTCCTGTTTTCAGTCCATCGTTATTTGACACCGAATTCCAAAACTGAAATTATTTTTCACATTGCAGTGTTTTATTTTGAAGTCAGTTGTATTTTACTCGTATGTATAAGATAAGCATATAAGATAAGATAATGATTTATTTCTTACCACAATATAGGTACATTTAGAGAGACATCAATACAAAGTAGGTACGTAACAGCAATAATTATACTGTGGGAGACTGGTGCTTAAACTAGACGTGAGGTCTGTATTTCAGGAAAAAAGTTTTTTATTTTTTACCTTTTAAGTGGTACATAATGGACTAGTTTTATTTCAAGGTACCTATAATGCCCAGAGTGATGCCGGAATAGATTACCCGAATAATATGTAACTTGAACATAACCGGTGGAATGAGAGTGTACCAGGATGAACTATACATAATCTGCGTACCCATTTAGAGCGTACTGGCGAATTACGTTTACCACAGCCGGGGGATTGGAAATAAACCCGAAATGATTCTAAACTTTTAATTATTAAAGTTAATTACAATTAATTATCCTAAAAATGGCCATTCCAAGTCGAGGTTGGAACATGGAATGGTTTTAACTACTAACTACAACTAGCTAACCTACAGATGTTCATTCCAAGCCGATATTAGGACATGGAATGGTTACAATAATTAAATAGACTTACTACAACTAACTAGCTTACGAGAATTCATCCTACTCGATGTAGGAATATGGAATACCTTCTTCTCGCAAGAAATGCTCTTAAATATTAGTTCGGCATTGATCGATTTCCTGACGTCATGGCTGGATTGTTTTCAAGGTGATTGCACCGTCAGTAACTTCCGATATTGATGCTCCGTACGTTTCTGTGTCAGCGAATGTCTACTACGTGCGTTGACTTCACAGTAACTGCACTGTCATCAAGTTCTAAGATTACTCAGTATCCGCAATGTCAGCAGATTCCTAGGCGTACGTAACAGGCGTTATGGTATGTTATGAAAAGGTGTAAACAATAAACATACAAGCAATTGCAGCAATCCCAAGAGATTTGCTGTCATTTATTGAAGAGTTCTGTTGTACCTATATCTCTGAAGTTCTTCATGAGATCTTTACCAAATTTAACTGGAACCATTTCGGAATAAAAATAATATATGACGGAGTTTTGCCCGATACACAAAAAAAATAAACATTTGAATTGAGAACCTCCTCCTTTTTGGGAAGTCGGTTAAAAATAAAACTCATCTTCTTTTTAGGGCTCCGTACCCAAAGGGTAAAAACGGGACCCTATTACTAAGACGCCGCGGTCCGTCTGTCTGCCTGTCTGTCTGTCACCAGGCTGTATCTCATGAACCGTGATAGCTAGACAGTTGAAATTTTCACAGATGATGTATTTCTGTTGCCGCTAATAACAGAATAAATACTAAACACACAAAAAATACAAAAACAGAATAAAATAAATATTTAAGTGGGGCTCCCATACAACAAACGTGATTTGTTGCCGTTTTTTTGCGATAATGGTACGGAACCCTTCGTGCGCGAGTCCGAATCGCACTTGGCCGGTTTTACTACAATAAGTAGCTATTTTTAATAAGACATAAATCGTAAACGCAATTTACAAAGTACGGAACCCTTCGTGCGCGAGTCCTACTCGCACTTGGCCGGTTTTTTCGTATTGACGTTCATGATTAATACCTAAAGTAAATTAATAATAACTTACAAGATTGCTGATACGCTTCTTAGTTAGTGACATAATTAGATAGAAAAGGTATGACTTACTTGGTTAGTACCATACATAGTTTGGTATTGTGTGCAATAATGTTGCTACGGCGTAGCTTGTTATATCATCGCGTACGCTACGGGCTACGTCGTAGCTGCCATGCAATCCTTTACTTGGTTCAGCGGTCGCAAAGGTTATCGCTAAACAGTAGGCATGAGGAACTAATGACTATTCCTAGACCGGAAATAGTTATTTATGCTACAAGTGCGGAAGGTAGGTGATTTCTGAAGAGTTGCATTTTTATTCACGAGCGAGCGAAGCGAGTGAGTGGATTAATCGACACGAGTCGGAAATCATCTTACGTACGTGTATCATACAACATTTTACTATGCATTGTGCGAGAAAATAAATAAATTAATAAAATGGCGGGCTTATTCAAGCGTGTTCAGCATATCCACAGATTAACTAATAGTTCGTCGGGCATATCTACTGCGCATGTGCGAATAGCTGTCAGTGCTGTCATATCGTAACGCAATAAGGCACGAGCAAAATATACGTTCTACCAAACATATTTAATGAATATTTAAAATTAATTTATTGATCAAAATCTAAATCTAGAGTAATTAAAAACGCCTAAAATAAAGTATTAGTTTTATTTTACCTTTTATATGAATGATAATCTGTACATAACTAATTTGTAAAACTTTTCTCAAATAATAAAAACTCTATGCGTCGGGCTGACGTTGGAGTAAGAAAAAAGTACAGGAAAGTAAAAAGCACTAGTGAAAAAAAGTGACACTTTCCGCACAGTTTGGCTGCTTGGAAAACCGCTCTTTTCGAGGACATGCATTGTAAA
Organism: Orthosia gothica; assembly: GCA_949775005.1. Taxonomy (NCBI): domain Eukaryota; kingdom Metazoa; phylum Arthropoda; class Insecta; order Lepidoptera; family Noctuidae; genus Orthosia; species Orthosia gothica. Next base: position 73,575 of record CATKRY010000084.1, read on the forward strand.
AGTGTTTTCCATCTTGAATTTCTCAGTATCAGCTCGAAGTTATAGATTTCTTCTCGGTTGATGGTAAGTAGCTCGTCCTCTATTATCTGGTAAAATGTAAGTGTTTCTATGGAAACCTGAATACAGACTTGATATAATATTTATAGTACAAATAACAGAGCAAAGATCTGAATTAAGCTAACAACTATAAATAAGACTTTTCAAATCTTAACAAAAACCAACAACATTTCATAATATCAGAATTTTTATCAAAGATTTTTAGAATTGAAATCCACGAATTTTTTTATCCCTTAAAATAGCTCAAGATAAGAATCGTGGTTTACATTTGGGATAGAACCGGGCGGTAATAAAGAAAGCTTTACTTTTATGAGACAGTTTTATCGAATTTGCGCGCGAGAGAAATCGTGATCCAGGGTACTAAATAAAAAATGCATTTATCTACGCCTTAATTTAATTGGTTGGTTCGCTTTTTCAATTTGGTTTGAATTTTTTATTATTGTTAATTTTTATGCATATTTCTCGTGTCTCCTGTGTACGGTGCACGTACATGGGCTTTAAAATTGTTAAGTGAGTAAGGAGTTGTGCAATAAGTAGGCTCGCACCTTTGCACTTACACGTGCGACCTACATTAGATTTTATGGCAATCATGCAGCAGCAGCAAGCAGAGCATTGATGATGCATTTGTATCCATACTTAATTTAGTGTTCTAATAGACGCGGTTTGGGTCGAACAAATTGCAATTTTTATTTCTTGATTCCAGCCCGTTGGCACTCATTGACATTTTACATTACACTGACATTTGAATTGCATTTACAATAATTAATATCAAGGTGTATTTGCATTTGCACCCTACATGCGGCTCAAAAATAAATATTCTTTCTTTTTTTCTTTCCTTAGGAAATAGTTTCTTTACGATTTTGGCAGATAAGAATTTTAGGGTATTTTGTTTAAATAAGTGCCGAGAATGGGCGTCGTTGCCGAGGAAGGCCTAGGAAACGCTGTCGTGACGACTTTGAGGCATTTAACACGGATTATTCGGAAAGGGAACAGAAGAAAGCTATGGGGTAGACCTTTGCCCGGCAGTGGGACAACATAGGTTGAATAAAAAAGTTCCGTGAAAAGTACAGGTGAGTGACGTGAGAAAATATATGTGATTTGTATAGCTTTTCAAGAACCAAATAAAATTCTCGGTAGGTTCAGTATTTACAATCCGCATCATTTGGGAAATTCCTACATTTATCTACTAGTGAATATTGTTTTTGTGAAGCGTCTATGGAATGAGGCGGAGGAGGAGCTGTACAAAGGTCTCTAGAGAAACTGACATGCTATCAGTAACATTGTTAAAATGATTTATATTATTCCGGTTTTGGACATTTCGATAATCGTTATCGCTGATGCAATGTCACTTTATACTACAGACTGGCTACAAGGGTTAAGATTTTCAACCTGTATAATATACTAGTACATCTTACTAATATTTTAAATGCAAAAGTTTCGATTATCTATATTGTCATATATATATAATATATTATTATTATGTATATATGATGAAACACTAATCACGCATGCGACGCTAGTTATAATATAAATTACTAGCTTCTGCCAGTGGCATCACCCGCGTGAAAGTCGGATGAAGTCCCGCGGGAACCGTAAATTTTCCCGGGATAAAACGTAGCTTATGTGCTATTCCAGACAATAATCTATTTATGTGGCAAATATCATCCAGACCTGTTAAGCCGTTCTGGCGTGATTTAGTAACAAACATACATCCATTAAAATATCAAAATGTAACTTAAATTTAAATTACAATTTAAATTAATTAAAAATCACTATGTTAAATTTTTTATTTAATTTAAAAAAGACAAACAGAAAAAAGACATTCAGAATTCTATACAAGCAAAATACGAGTATCCTTTAAAAATTCATGTGTGTTTTTTGTGTTTAGTGTACCTACCTTTTAATTGGTTAAAATTCCTATCTGCCAAAATCGTAAAGAAACAATTTCCTAAGGAAAGAAAAAAAGAAAGAATATTTATTTGTGAGCCGCACAGGAGACACGAGAAATATGCATAAAAATTAACAATAATAAAAATTAAAACCAAATTAAAAAAGCGAACCAACCAATTAAATTAAAATGTATTTATCTTCGCCTTAATTTCGCCGAACCGTAAATTTTCCCGGGATAAAACGTAGCTTATGTGCTATTCCAGACAATAATCTATTTCTGTGGCAAATATCATCCAGAACTGTAAAGCCGTTCTGGCGTAATTTAGTAACAAACATACATCCATTCATCTATCAAAACTTTCGCATTTACTAGCTGCCACCCCAGGCTTCGCCCGCGTCGTATCAGTACTTCACCCAATATCTTTATAAATATTAGCCTGTGTGTTATTCTGATGTGTAAGCTATTTCTGTAAAGTTTCATCAAAATCCGTTCAAACGTTTTTGCGTGATTGAGTAACAAACATCCATCTACCCATCGTCACAAACTTTCACCTTTATATAGTAAGTAGGATAAGAAAACAATCAATAAACTACATCACGCTACAAAAATATAAATCACATAACAGTTAGCCGTGGTCAGGGTCGCGCATTACGGACTGAAATAGAGTAGCCTTGTTGAACTGCCATTATGCCTGCTACAATCTTCTACCTCTAAAGGTGACGGCTATTTTATTTTCAGAGTGTATTGTGGAATGGAGGGGGGTAGTGTTACAGATCATGAGCTGTTTCACCATTTAATTATCAAAGTTGATCTTATTATTAGAACTAATTCTTTCCGTCGTTTTCACTTCTATGGGCTATCCCAAAGGATCCGTTTATTTTCCTAGGAATGAAAATATGATAAGATAAATTTATTATGTAAAACATGAGTACAGTATAAATGTCTTATATTAATATGAGGTGGCTACATGTTTTGCCATTTATGGCGTACAAATTAGTTGCACTAGACAAACAATATAAAAAAATAAAATATCAAAATTTAACTTAAATTTAAATTACAATTTAAATTCAATTAAAAATCACTATGTTAAAATTTTAATTTAATTTAAAAAAGACAAACAGAAAAAAGACACATTCAGAATTCTATACAAGCAAAATACGAGTATCCTTTAAAAATGCATGTGTTTTTTGTGTTTAGTGTACCTTTCAATCGAGGAGAACATGTAGTAATCGAATCAGTACTTAAATAATTATGTTATCTTTAAAACATAAAAAATACCTCTTCATAATATGAGTTTAGATAAAAAAAAGCCCTCTTTTAACATTAGACAGTATTACTTAACGGTATCAGCTACGGTAGTTCTAAAACAATCTCTTATTAATGAATAATACTATTTGTTGCTGTAATTTTATTTAGTTTAACTGGTCTGTTGCTAAATTACTTTCTAGTTCAATGTATGTATGTTTATTTATTTATTTACTCAAACTTCATGCAACATAATGTAAGAACGAAGGTGGACTTAATGCCTGAGGCATTCTCTACCAGTCAGACCAGTAAAAAATCCCACGGCACTATTCCCAAACCACTGCAACTCCTGAAAGCCAGAATCAACATTGGCGACCACCAAAAAAGCGCAGAGGCAATTAAGCTAAATTAGCAAAATCCCGGCGAATGAATTTAACTGTCTCACCAGTCAGTCAGTTATATATACTACAATTTGAAATTAACGGCAGATGATAAACAAAACATAGAATACAATCTGTACATACTATCGAAGTTAGTTGACCCACTAGACACCACTTGTACTACACATACACCTGCTCTACCCCTGAAAAGTATTCGAGACCAACGTTATTTACTCCCATGTAGGTACTTTCAGAGGTGAAGGTACAAATCATACGTTGAATAATTCATGGTGGCGATACGGTGGCGCCCACCGTAGCTTTATGCCAGTAATTCAGTTAGGGCACGCCAGTTGGGTCAAGAGACTTGAATTTACACTGTAGGCCGGCTTTTGTTATTAATTAGACCCCAATTTGTTTGTATCGCCGAAGAATTATATTTTTTTTGAGTTGGCCAGTGTGTAAGGTATTTTTCTTGCCTTACTCACCAGCAAGCTCAGGAGAAGGTGATCAGCATGTGAATATGTAGGGTATGGTTTCGCATGAAGTTGACTGAAGTAAAAGTCACACAGTTTGGTCAACTAATTTAATTCTTGATACAATCCGTCATCACAATTTCTTGAGGTTAATCAAATACAATGAAACTGCATTTGCACCCTACATGCGGCTCAAAAATAAATATTCTTTCTTTTTTTCTTTCCTTAGGAAATAGTTTCTTTACGATTTTGGCAGATAAGAATTTTAGCGTATTTTGTTTAAATAAGTGCCGAGAATGGGCGTCGTTGCCGAGAAAGACCTAGGAAACGCTGTCGTGATGACTTTGAGGCATTTAATACTGATTATTCGGAAAAGGAACAGAAGAAAGCTATGGGGTAGACCTTTGCCCGGCAGTGGGACAACATAGGTTGAATAAAAAAAAGTTCCGTGAAAAGTACAGGTGAGTGACGTGAGAAAATATATGTAATTTGTAGCTATTCAAGAACCAAATAAAATCCTCGGTAGGTTCAGTATTTACAATTCGCATAATTTGGGAAATTCCTACATTTATCTACTAGTGAATATTGTTTTTGTGAAGCTACTATGGAATGAGGCGGAGGAAGAGCTGTACAAGGGTCTCTAGAGGAACTGACATGCTATCAGTAACATTGCTAAAATGATTTATATTATTCCGGTTTTGGACATTTCGATAATCGTTTTCGCTGATACAATGTCACTTTATAATACAGGCTGGCTACATGAGTTAAGAATTTTAACCTGTATAATATACTAGTACATCTTACTAATATTTTAAATGCAAAAGTTTCGATTATCTATATTGTCATATATATATAATATATTATTATTATGTATATATGATGAAAAACTAATCACGCATGCGAAGCTAGTTATAATATAAATTACTAGCTTCTGCCAGTGGCATCACCCGCGTGAAAGTCGGATGATGTCTCGCGGGAACCGTAAATTTTCCCGGGATAAAACGTAGCTTATGTGCTATTCCAGACAATAATCTATTTATGTGGCAAATATCATCCAGACCTGTTAAGCCGTTCTGGCGTGATTTAGTAACAAACATACATCCATTAAAATATCAAAATGTAACTTAAATTTAAATTACAATTTAAATTAATTAAAAATCACTATGTTAAATTTTTTATTTAATTTAAAAAAGACAAACAGAAAAAAGACATTCAGAATTCTATACAAGCAAAATACGAGTATCCTTTAAAAATTCATGTGTGTTTTTTGTGTTTAGTGTACCTACCTTTTAATTGGTTAAAATTCCTATCTGCCAAAATCGTAAAGAAACAATTTCCTAAGGAAAGAAAAAAAGAAAGAATATTTATTTGTGAGCCGCACAGGAGACACGAGAAATATGCATAAAAATTAACAATAATAAAAATTAAAACTAAATTAAAAAAGCGAACCAACCAATTAAATTAAAATGTATTTATCTTCGCCTTAATTTCGCCGAACCGTAAATTTTCTCGGGATAAAACGTAGCTTATGTGCTATTCCAGACAATAATCTATTTCTGTGGCAAATATCATCCAGAACTGTAAAGCCGTTCTGGCGTAATTTGTAACAAACATACATCCATTCATCTATCAAAACGTTCGCATTTACTAGCTGCCACCCCAGGCTTCGCCCGCGTGGTATCAGTACTTCACCCAATATCTTTATAAATATTTAATTGCCTGTGTGTTATTCTGATGTGTAAGCTATTTCTGTAAAGTTTCATCAAAATCCGTTCAATCGTTTTTGCGTGATTGAGAAACAAACATCCATCTACCCATCGTCACAAACTTTCACCTTTATTTAGTAAGTAAGTAGGATTAGAAAACAATCAATAAACAAAATCACGCTACAAAAATATAAATCACATAACAGTTAGCCGTGATCAGGGTCGCGCATTACGGACTAAAACAGACTAGCCTTGTTGAACTGCCATTATGCTTGCTACAATCTTCTACCCCTCAAGGTGACGGCCATTTTATTTTCAGAGTGTATTGTGAAATGCATGCAAAAATACAGTATCTTCCATTGAGGATGGGACGTCCTTAACTAAAATACGAGGACTACGGCCTTTTGGCTTCTCAAGCCGCAAGCCAGCGGTCCTAATGGCATCGACCGATCGCAATTTTTTGATCTGAAATTCGTTAGCGACAGGTAACACGACGCCAGACTTTGCAGCTTTTTTAAATCCTACAATTTTAAAGCCATCACTGGATTTTATCGCTTTCATAAGCGCTTGTTTAGTCGCCGAAGAAGTTGCGTAATCATTTGATCGCTCATCCGTGGGGTAAGCCACAAGACACGGAAGTTTGGCGCGAGAGTCGACCACGGGTGCAATTTTGGGCAAACGAAGTTTTAATTTATCAGCATATGTAATATTACTGACATCAGACTTGGCAATGTTGACACCGGTATTAAGTTTAATTTTATCTTATTCGCGTTCCGTATTGGCTAATTTAGTTTCGTTGGCGGATGATTTTATGGCTAGCAAGCAAACAATAGCCGTTACGCGTTGAGTCATGTCCATAATAGCGGATGATGGTCATTAACAAGGTCGTTAATTTTAGACAGGTATTCGGACGCCTGAGAAACCAAATCACAATAATCGTCATTGCTTGCATTACTGACATTTAATATCGGTGAAGACCTTTCAATTGACTCCGATGTTTGCAGTCGTTTTGATCTATCTTCGGGTGAAATGTAAGAAGGAGACATTTCACTAAATAGACGCTTGGCATTAGCGGAGGTCGACGGCAACCTTTGTTTATTATTACGTCGAAATAATGTTTCTCCACCACGATCAGGCGGGTCATCATTAATAGATAACATAGTTACTTAAAAAACAAAGTTACAAAAAGTTACAAATCAAACGAATAAACGTATTAGAACGTAAAAAGCGAAAGATTAACAGACGATAAATTATTTCGATGTACCCTCAAGTCTAGAAAAATAAATGTACTTACCGATAGCTGACGAAAATAACTAATTACAATTAAAAACGGATGTAAACACGTTCAAAAACTTACGATACCAGCACTTAGCATAACAATACACAACTTCAAGCAAATCACAAGCCGGAAATAAATTACGGAACACAATAATCTCAACAATAAACAGGAGCAAAGCAGATCACCGCCAACCGGAGCTCGCGCGCGGAGGGAAGGGATGACTCTCATCGTCAGTTGACCGTATGCAGAAATATTCAGAACAAATGCCAGGCTTTATACATTAATATATTTCAATGTAAACGAGAATTGAGATATTATCCCAAACAATCTTGTAATTTTTGGAAAAATAATAGGGTATGGTATAATGTACACAAATTGTTTCAACGAAGATTCAAGAGCATTGACATTACTTTACGTAATTAAGTTTTTGACAAAATGAAAACAAAGAAAGACACTTATTTTAAGTGAAACGCTGAGTAGAACTTTTGTTCTCATTGTGTGCAGAGCTGATGAACTTATTTTTTTAGGTTTAGTTCATTACTAGACTATGACGAAGTAGTAGATTTCTCGGTTTAAAATATTATTAATAATAAATATGAATAATATACCGTATTAATAATCTGAGTGGGTGTTCAATTATACAAGGTAACTTTCAACTTATTGCTAACCCTTCAGAGGTTGAATGAACTCACGAATATGAATAACTTTTAGTATGGGATCAACCCTGAACTTACAAAATGAAAATCAGCTATTTCCTACGATCTGTCGACTTATGATAACTTATGATAAATGTTATGTTATGTAAAAAGCTGCTTAGTTTTTCAAAAAATTAAGTTTGTTTCATTGTTGGTTTTAAAGTTGTTTATACTCATGAGTATGCCTTTCTCGTCATTGCCTGCTAGATCGCGAATGTAAAAAGACACTCTGTGAATCATTTAAAAGCACATTCATGGTAAAAATCAGGTCATTTAATTATAGAAGGGGTTGCTGGTAGAATTCTACAATTTAATCCCAAAATTGACTTTATTGTAAGTTTGTGGCCCAGTTGCTAGCTTGCTGCAGTCAGTACCAATAAAATTGAAATAATACCACTGTAACAGTAAAAGTGCAATGTTTCCATCCGTTGGCTTTTCAAGTTAAAGTTGCCTTCAAGGACTAGTGAAATATTTCACGTACTTTGCGTGTCCAAAGTCTTAAGTAATGCAGTGGTGCAAAGATTAAAGAGACAGAACAATGACAGTCGGTTCAGAGTCGTCATGCAGAGGGAGCCAAAAGACGGTTATCGTCGCCAAGGGAGGTCTATGAAACGCTGGCGTTTGGAATTTAATTCCTAGAGGCATTTCAAAATACCAAGAAGAGTGGAAGGCTATGGTGGAGAGTTTGCCCAGTTCTGGGCTATTACAGGTTATTTAAAAAAAAAGATTCTTATTTACAATGTCGACGATTGGTTCGGACTACAACATCCAATGTAATTTATAATTCACTTAAAACCATCATTGAAATGAAAACAAACTCTTAACGACTAATGATTAATGAGTTTTAAACGCAACTATCAATTAACACCTCTGTAAAATGAAGTCAATTAGTTTTCAGTTGCCCATTACTTCGAGGCTTAGTTTTCAACCTCTGGTAGTTAATGGTCTAATCAATATGTAACCTTCTTAGCATTTTATATTGTGTATTGTGTGTATTTAAACGGCTGACCTCCGTCCTCGTAAGGCAAAATCCGACTGCTACTAAGCACTGACAAGTTGCTCCAACTTGCCTCGTATATGCACTTTGACATTTCTTTAATGTTTCCGAATTAACTCTGTCAAAGATTTCTGTGGAAAAATTTCAAGTAATTCTGGAACGAAACCAATTTTTTCTCTCAATGATTTTGTAGCTTTTTCTTACCTAAACTAAGAAGTACTGTTCAATTTACATATAAGCTGATCCATAAAAACCTTTGCAAATTGTACAAACTACTCAAATTGGATTGGCTCTTTATACAAATTAGTTTGCCCTTTTCGGGGAATCAAAGGAGTGTTGCCGTCACAAAGGCAAGGCATATTTTCTATTATCGGATGCTGTGACATTTTTTCGAAAGTTTGGTTTATATATCCATCTAAAATTGTATAATTAAACAAGTCCTAAAATAAAAAGAAAACAGTATTTTTATGTTACAGATCTAAATTAATTTTAAGAAAAAAGACCCAAATTAGAATAAAGAGAGAAATAAAAAATTGGCTATTAAAATTTGTAGGTATTGTAGGAGTGTATAAATCACTCCTTTAAATGAAAGCTAGGCCACATGAAATGTGAGGCGTACTTTATAAAATGGAAACTGTTTTAAACAAGTCAAGGATAACTAAAATAACAGCTAACTAAACACCACTGAAAATCGAAGTCGAATGACATTATTAATTATGTTTTTTTTTTTTTTTTTAATCGTCTATAGGCTTGCGCTTGTCCACTATCTCACCTGATGGTAAGCGATGATGTGGTCGACGGTGAAGCACGCTTGCCTAGAAAAAACCTATTCACTCTTGATTCCAGCATAATGCGGGTCATTAAGTGAGCCAGCCTTAAGACGGTACCCTGACCAAAAAATCGGCATGAGATATGAGCGTTCCTATTGGTCTAGCGGCACTGGTGGCGCATGAATTACAGTAATGAATACGCCCAGATTTTAGAATAAAATCTTTATAAAATCGAATTTTGGTCTTCTGAAAAAAATAATTCTACAAAAATGTTCGTTATTAAGTTGTCTATCCATTAGTTTTAGTACAAAAAATAATCAATGAACACTTTACGAGGAGATGCATAATATCAATAATTATTTCTCATTTTTATGTTTTTTTGGAAGTAGATTAGTGAAATATATACAACATTTAAAAAAAAACTAAATCTACCATTTTAGAATCAATAATATGTAGAAATTTTATTTATTTTTATTAATTGATATTTCTTTTTAAATAACGAGTAGATAACTCCTAAAAACAGCACAAAAAACGGCTTGCGCGGCGTTTTGTTCGGGGTACCGCCTTAATACTTAACAAAATGGCGGCTATAATGTCCCGTCGCGGGTGACAGATGGCGCCAGTAAGTGGAATATGCGGTTGGACGTGGGACATGAACTATCGCGGCACAGAGTGCAAATGTTAAATGCAGCGGAGTTGAGCGCGGATTTTCATCATGAAAAAGAAAAGAGATTATGTTTGATTAATTGGCGGGTTTAATCTTTCGGCCTTGATGATTAGTCAATTTAAATTAACTTCGTTATAAATAATGATAAGATGGTCGTTAAACTTGATAGGTATAAGAAGGGTTATAATTTGACTAAGGTTACCAATCTCTATGAATGCGGTGGTAGACTTCAAAATGCTTGTATCAGGTATAATATAGTAGAAAAGGTCTGTTTTAATGCATTTAATCTCAATGACCAAGGCAATATTTATTTTATCAGAAACCTTAACAAAACTGAAAACTTTCATAATAGATAATTTAATGTTTCTACGTTTCACTTCTATCTCTGTACCTAATATCATAAAGATCCGTTAAGCCATTCTTTCTTGATTTAGAAAAAAACATACATCCATCCATCTCCCAAAACCATCGCATTTACAATATGGCCCTAGGGCCACCCGAGAGGTATAAGTACTTCTACCAATATCTTTATAAATTATAGCCTTTGTGTTATTCTGTTGTCTATGCTATATTTCTGTAAAGTTTCATCAAAATCCGTTTTTGCGTGATTGAGTAACAACCATCCATCAGTAGGAAGTAGGATAAGAAAACAATCAATAAACTACATCGCGCTACAAAAATATAAATCACATAACAGTTAGCCGTGGACAGGGTCGCGCATTACGAATTGAAATAGAGTAGCCTTGATGAACTGCCATTATGCCTGCTACAATCTTCTTCCTCTCAAGGTGACGTTAAAAATAAAATATCAAAATTTAACTTAAATTTAAATTACAATTTAAATTCAATTAAAAATCACTATGTTAAAATTTTAATTTAATTTAAAAAAGACAAACAGAAAAAAAAAACATTCAGAATTCTATAAAAGCAAAATATCCTTTAAAAATTCATGTGTGTTTTTTGTGTTTAGAGGAAAACATGTAGTAATCGAATCAGTACTTACATAATTATGTTATCTTTAAAACATAAAAGATACCTCTTCATAATATGAGTTTAGATCAAACAAATAATTTTCCCTCTTCTAACATTAGACTGTATTACTTAACGGTATCAGCCAAGGTAGTTCTAAAACAATCTCTTATTAATGAATAATACTATTTGTTGCTGTAATATTATTTAGTTTAACTGGTCTGTTGCTAAATTACTTTCTAGTTCAATGTATGTATGTTTATTTATTTATTTACTCAAACTTCATGCAACATAATGTAAGAACGAAGGCGGTCTTAATGCCTGAGGCATTCTCTACCAGTCAGACCAGTCAAAAATCCCACCGCACTATTCCCAAACCACTGCAACTCCTGAAAGCCAGAATCAACACTGGCGACCACCAAAAAAGCGCAGAGGCAATTCAGCTCGACGAAATCCCGGAGAATGAATTTAACTGTCTCACCAGTCAGTCAGATATACCTACTATAATTTAATACTAACGGCAGATGATAAACAGAACATAGAATACAATCTCTACATACTATCGAAGTTAGTTGACCCACTAGACTAACACCATATATACTACACATACACCTGCTCTACCTGAAAAGTATTCGAGACCAACGTTATTTACTCCCATGTAGGTACTTTCAGAGGTGAAGGTACAAACCATACGTTGAATAATTCATGGTGGCGATACGGTGGCGCCCACCGTAGCTTTATGCCAGTAATTCAGTTAGGGCACGCCAGTTGGGTCAAGAGACTTGAATTTACACTGTAGGCCGGCTTTTGTTATTAATTAGACCCCAATTTGTTTGTATTGCCGAAGAATGATACATTTTTTGAGTTGGCCAGTGGTATAAGTATATTTGTAAGTGGCCAGGTTTAACAAGAAGTATCATAATTGGTTTATATTCAAGAACAGAAGGCAGTTAGGCAAAAGACCTGTGCAGAAGGTATAAATTATAAAACTGATACACTGATGGAAAAGAGTTGCGTTTTAAGTGTTAGAACCTTTTCGTTCGTGGCTCCTCTCCTGCTTCCGCAGAGAGGTGCCACACTGACGCCACAATGAGACAACACCTTTTCCTGAGTGAAATCAATGAAATTACGTTAAATTATCGCATTTACTGACAAAACACACAATGAAAATTTTATGAATGAAAACTTGTGCTGTAATCATTCGGTGGAATAAAAGGATTCTTTATTCACACGTTTACAACCAAATTATTAATATTAATACATTAAACACTACAGATGAACGCTTACGGGACAAACTGACGTGGAATCTCCATAAAGTTAATACACAGCAATTGTGAAAGCTGCCAGATGTTTCGTTTAAAAGCATAAAGAGTGTACGTTTGATATAGGGATGTAACGCAGTGAAAAACTGGATTTAAATAAAATAAATTTTTCATGAAAATCGTAAGTCTGATATTGATTATCTATACTTAATATTATAAAGCTGAAGAGTTAGTTTTGTTTGAACGCGCTAATCTCAGGAATTACTGGTTGGAATTGAAAAACCTTTTTTATGTTGGATAGTCCATTTATCGAGAAAGGTAAAGGCTACATAACTTCACGCTACGACCAATAAGAGCGCAGCATAAATGAAAAATGTTGCAAAAACGGGCAAAATTATTCATTTTTGAGAGCTTCCGTTGCGTGCGCTGCGTAAGCGGTTAAAGTTACGCAACATTCATGTATCTAGGGTAGGTAGGTAGTCATTTGACGGGAGTGAAGCCGCGTGGGACAGTTAGTTGATTACAATTCTTCTCAACCTGATTAAGTTTCTATATAAAAGTTATCATTCGGTGATTATTATAGACAACCCAAATGGCAATATTATCAATTAAGGGATGTGCTCAGTAATCTTTTCTTTTTTAGAGACTTAATAAAGCGGTCATTCCCTTGTAGAGTAAAACTTCCAACTTCTTTTCCAGTTTAATATAAACGAAAGGCAACAGGTAACCAACGAAAATCCAACACTAATTTACCGTCCACACGCAAGTTGACAAATTTAACAGTTCCTAGACGTTTTCAGCCCAGAATAAGATATCAAAGAATCAGCACAGCACAAAACCAAGCTGATCATAACACTCCTAGCTTTTAATATGCGACAATCAGCGTAATAGAAAAAGGTTTGTTTTCCAACGCAAACAAAATATTTACCCCAAAAAGTAAGTTAAAAAAATATTTCTTAAGTAACACCCCTAATTTGAAGAAGCAGAGTAAGGCTGGGTAGTAGCAAAGACAAAACGTCGACCAGTGAATAATGCATGAACATGTACTGGCGAGAGTGAATCATTTTACCGCTGAGCTGCGTTGTAGGCCCGCTAATAATTCAGGCGGAATCAAAGTGTTAGAGACGGAATGAGTGGCTTGGTTTTAGTGGGTTATTCTGTTTAGTACTAGTCTCATGACTCCACTAAATAAAACAATTGTTTTCAATTCTGCGGTTGTACGATAAACCCAGCACTTGTAAAATAAAGTAGGTTAAGCAACATCAGCGTTAGCATACGCGCGATCATTTAGTGCACGGGCAAAGTAAAATAAATCAATGATTTAACCACACTCAATACGGGCGGTTTTATTCATCATCCCCGGTTTTCTATCTTTTTACCGTAAGTCTACAGACTATCGTCATACAATTTTTTGGTCCTTCGAGCCGGTACTGAAATCATGCGTAGTAACAGTCCATCGGGCATATAGATCAGATGCGTCGGTGTTTCGGAATTATATTTTGCGACAGTTCTGTAACTAAGTGTACAGAATATCATTGTACATCTGTACTATCCATAAATTCAGTACCTGCCTACACTAAAAGTTATTCCAGGTGTTATGTTTAACTTAAAAGAATTAGGATAAAATCATATTGGTTTCCCGATTCACTGTCTCATTCCCCTAATTTTCGATTATGATAAAGAATTGCGAACCCTTTTGCCAGTTACCTTATTTATTTATTTAAAGTTCATGTACAAGGGTGATACATGCAGCCGGACTTTATGCAGCAAGGCAGTCTCTACCAGTCAACAAATATATAATAATAAATATAAAAATAAAAATAAGACAGTGTGTGAAAAAAAATAAACCAAAGAGTGGTTCAGCAGCCCTCAACATTCGGCCATATGCATATTATCAGCAGATGTCTGTTTTAAAGCTGTTTTAAACGGCTTTGTTTGTGAAATCTAATCCTCATTTATTTAAAAAACTATCAGAGGTCAGAAAAAATCCAATTCGGACTCAATACATCAATCAACTATGTCAAGTAAAATGTAAAACCGCACTTATGAAAAAAAGTTTTTTTGGTATTGCCCCACTCATATATAATAGAGTACCAAATATTATAAAAAATATGACTACATTAAAATTTAAAAGGGCGCTTAAAGAACTGTTGATTATTTATTTTATTTATTTATTTATTTATTAGATGGAAAACCAACAGCTATACAATAAATGAATACACAAGTTGAGTATGTTACATTAAGCCAATTACAGGTTCTCACGGCTAGAGATATAATAATTTTAAAGAGATCTTAGGGATCACTAGCAGCAAGCACAACAATCAGAAAAAATAAATCACTAACGCTAAAGGACAATATTGCACACTATGCACTTTTGAAAAAGTCAAGGTTAAGCTGCTTACGCACTGACAAGCTTTTAGTGGTAAACACATCAAACGAAAACTCCTTACACAATAAATTAAGATCCTTACTCGCTCGCACTAAGTATGAATTACGCCTGTAGTTAGATGAAGAGCAGGGAATAGAGATAGGTGGATTAAATCTTACTGATCTTTGTGGAACATTGAAATTCAGTTTATTGACGAGATCAGGACAGTCGATTTCATTTGACAATATTTTTAAAAGGTATGTGCAATCCGCCATCCTGCGACGATTCCTAAGGGGTTGCAGATGGAATTTCTTGCAAAGGTCTAAGTAATTTTCAGAACGGTATTGAATACGGAGGCGAAAACACATAAAACGAAGGAATCTTTTTTGGATACTTTCAATACGGTCTATGTATTTAATGTAACAAGGGTTCCAAATTTGAGACGCATATTCGAGATGACTCCGCACAAATGAGCAATACAAAATCTTTAGGGTTTTAGCTTTCTTAAAGCATCCTGCAAGTCTCATAACAAAGCCGAGCGACTTCGAGGCTTTAGCTACTATATGTTCCACGTGTGTGTTAAATAAAAGCTTAGAATCGTGATAGACTCCTAAGTCACGCACTCCATCGCATCGCTGTAGTAGCTGCCCTTTAAGTATGTAAGTAGTAGGAAGTGGCACTCGCCTTCTGGTAAATGATATTACGGAGCATTTAGAAGGATTCAAGTCCAATTTATTGATCCGGCAGTAATCATCTAAACGTGCTAAGTCTGATTGGAGAGCATCCATATCATCCAATGATGAAATTGAAGAAAATATTTTCATGTCATCAGCAAAGCAGAGCAAGTTAGAATGATGAAAACACGAGCCGATGTCGCTCACGTAGATGATAAAAAGTAACGGACCCATCAGAGAACCCTGAGGAACACCACTGGGAGCTGAAACCCAGCTTGAGATGTAGTTACTAACAACGACTGCTTGGGACCTGTTATCCAAATATGAGGAAAACCAGCGAAGTAAGTCGCCTCTAATACCGTTGTTAAAAAGCTTCCTTTTGAGGATATTATGATCGATTCTATCAAAAGCTTTGCTATAGTCCGTGTAAACGACATCCACCTGTGCCCCATCATCCATCCTTTCCGTTAGGAAGTCATTAAGCAGAGCCAAGTTAGAAACAGTTGAACGGCTTTTGAGGAACCCATGCTGTGAGGGACTAAACGATTGACTGAGCGCAGCATACACTTGGTCATAGACCACCCGCTCAAAAATTTTAGCTAATATGCACAGTTTAGAAATTGGCCTGTAGTTAACTACTTCACTTTTATGCCCTTTTTTATGCACTGGAGTTATAAAGGCAGACTTCCAGATATGGGGAACAGTACATGAAGAGAGTGATTTTTTAAACAAGAGAGATACTGGCAAGGCAATGGATTTAGCACACCCGATCAAAAATTTAGGTGATAAGTGGTCCGGGCCACCAGATTTAAATGGATCAATATTATTAATTAATTTAGCTATAACATTAGGGTCAATTTCAATAGAATGAATATCCGAAGGTATATTAAGATTTTCAGTAGTTTGGATAGAACAATGATTATCAATAGACGATACATCACAAGGGTTAAGATATGTAGAATAAAAGTGGGCAGAAAACGCGTTACAGATAGAATCAGGAGAGGAAAGTGTCACATCGCCATACTTCAGGTAGCTGGGCATTATATTGGTCTTAGACCGCTGTTTGACAAAGCTCCAGAAGCGCTTAGGGTTCAGTTCAATGCAGGCTTCTGTAGCCGCTACATAGTTGGCATAACAATCCACTTCTAGCTTTTTAACTCTTTCCCGTAAATGTTTAAAGGTAGCTTCATCAGACAGCCTACCGTACAATTTAAATTTACGAAGATATTTGGATTTCTCCTTAATCAAGCGTTTAAGTGACGAGGAATACCAAATTGGGTATGAGTTATGGAATACTGTCACAGTAGGCACGTACTTATTTTGAATTTCCTCTATAGTAGAATAAAAAAAAGTTCACAGCGTCATTAAGCGACATATCAGAGAGTATATTAGTCCAGTCTATAGCTGATATTTCCCTATTGATTTCAGTAAAGTTCCCCCTATCGTAACGATACCGAATATAAGGCGCAGGCGTTAAGTGACTGTACTCAAAAAAGTTTACTTCGATACGGAGGGCTGGGTGATATTTGTCAACAGGCGTTAAAGGCGCTAGACACTCGTACACTGAGACAATCTCATTACACAACACCAAATCCAAGATTTTACCAAACGCGTTCTGTATTCCATTATATTGAGCGAGACCTAAAACACGTATATCATCAGTAAGCGTGTACTCATCACCACTACAAATATTCGAAGGCAGCAATGAGCCGTCATTTAATTGCCACAAGATGCCACTCAAATTAAAGTCGCCAATAATTAAATAGTAATCAGTTGGATTATTTAACATTGAGTTATTTA
Organism: Orthosia gothica; assembly: GCA_949775005.1. Lineage (NCBI taxonomy): Eukaryota > Metazoa > Arthropoda > Insecta > Lepidoptera > Noctuidae > Orthosia > Orthosia gothica. Next base: position 90,808 of record CATKRY010000084.1, read on the forward strand.
AACTACGGAGAAAATTAGACAATTGCTCAGAAAATGAAAAACCACGATTTTGATTACATAGGTAAACGGTGCAGATATTTAACTTAACGCAGTTTTTAGAGTTAGGCTGACGTACACTCAATGTTACCCACAAGTCTTCGGCTGAGGAATGAAATAGCGGTTGCGGCACCGCAGCTATACATTTACGGACAGCTATTAAAACACCACCTCCCCGAGTCTGGCCCGTGAGACAGTAATCCCGGTCGCGACGCCACACAATATACTGATCACCAAATAACTCCGAGTTTGAGATGCCATCCACTAGCCAGGTTTCCGTCAATACAATAACATCGTATGAAGAGAGGCACAGTTCACGATAGAAAGTTTCAGTTTTTGTACGGAGCCCCCGGACATTCTGATAATAAACATTTAGTTTTTTTATGTTACTTAAAGCCATTGATAATTTAAAGAAGATATAGTAGCAGAATACTTAGCAAAATAACAACCACCCATGCAGCAAAATGACGAACATTTAACGATTCCATTGTCAATGTCAAAATTCGCGAACAATAAATACTCATACGTATTAAAAGTAATCATCTTAGCAAATAATAAAAAAACAGCTGGTAGGATAATTACCCACATATATACTATAAACAGCATAAGTTTAAAGGCGAAAAGTAGCAAGATTGCAGGTAGCTGTGCGAGGAGAATGGCAATAATTAGAATCAACGCTGAGTGCGAGCGAGATAAGCATAGATTTAAATGTTCAAATAAATAGAACAGTGCGATAAGGTAAACAAAAGGGTCATTAGCGAATACAAAAGCGAGGTGTCGAAACATCCAGTACGGCAGCGATGCTAAACCTTTTACAATAGAAAATAAGTGATAAACAGTTAAGGTTAGTGTGACAATATGACGATCAGATTTACTGCTAGACTTAAGACTTGTTATAGTTTGATTATAAAATGATAAACGAAAAATACAATACTCTAATTTAGTTTGTTTAAATCTTTTTCGTTAGAAATTACAAGGACAGCCGACCCTTCCTGCCTTCGGACATGGATCTTTCCATGCTTAACCCATACGTGCTTAAACTCCCTCTGCTTAGCCAATGCTCGGGTTTTATTGAGCAACTTCTTGGAGTCAGGGTTTAGGTGATCATTGACGTAGACTCGGTTGGATTGGCCTTCGAATCCAAGGTTATAAGTACATAGCGTCTTGAATGAGCGCGCAGCAGCAACAAAGTCCTCTTTGACGTATCTGTTTAGGAAGCTAACCACGATTGACTTCTCCTTGGAGTTAAACAGCGGTATTCTGGATATGTAATTTATTTGGGTTTTAGGAAACGTAAAATTAACCTTCTGGCTGATCTTTTCCAAAACAGTGAACAAATTTTCATCCTTTTTCATAGGAATGCCCTTGATTTCGACATTGTTCAGTCTCGACCTCTGGTCACTAGCAGATAACTCTGATTTAATCACGTCAATGTCAGACTGAAGAGTGCGAACAGATTCCTGAAGGAGCTCCAGACCCATAACCCTAGACTCAATCCCAGCAATCTTGACAGAAAAGTCATCCAGCCGTTTACTCTCAAACTCACTGGAAATCTTAAGTTCCTTGAGTTCTTCTTTAACGCACTTGACATCTTGAGAAAGCGCCGGCACACCAGCCAGTTGGGCCTTGAGCTCACGGATCTCGTTAAGGATAGTTTCCAGAGATGCAGGTTCAGGTGTAGGAACCGGAGACGGGGACGGGGACGGTGACGGTGAAGAAAGTCGGCACTTGGGACATCTCCATACTGCTCTTCTGTCATTGCCCAACTTCCTCCATCCAGCCTCAGTGATGCTCGCGCAGCCAAAATCAAGGTGTTTCAAACATGAGGCACATTGAACGCCGTCATTGAAGTTAATATTGCAGCTGGCACACTTCATCATACTTGACTAAGAGTCCGGGCGATATTAGTCAAACTTTGAGTAAAATGTTTAGAACCACTGATCTTAAAACCGGTTATCCGAAGTGCGTAAACAAGCGCAGAGAACGATCGAGGTGCGTGCTACCTTAGTGGGTGATCGCGGGTAACTGATCGCGGGTATGAAAACGTATTACACGATTGACGATTTTCTTAATGATTATTCGCTAACTGATTGACATACTGTTACTCTGATTGATATAATTATTGTGATCCTCTCATTGACTTATTTTATTTTATTTATTATTGACATTTTTTTAAATTGAATATGTATTGTAATTCCAATGATCTGACATTTAATTTTGTTATACTTGTTATTATTTGGAATTTTAAAACTTTGCATGCCCATGTGATGGTAAAATATGGAGAACTTTATTATAAAAACACTTATGTACTCTACCCATGTTTGCAAAGAAATAAATGATTTTGATTTTGTTTTTTTTTTAAAGCTATATTATATATATTTTATAAAATAGAAGATAGATCCGACAAAACAAACAGTTTACTAGAACGTGAGCACGCTGAAATTACATCCGAAGAAAGCGAAAATCGTCAAAATAAAATAAACAAAGATAGAAACAAAAGAAAATTAACTACTACAATCGCAGATGAGAACGTCTTAATTGAAAAATTATCCAAACGCTTTGATGAAAAATCGCAGAATTCGCGCATTGATAATGAAGATGAAGATAAATTGTTTTTATTATCATTAGTTGGCGAATTCAAAAAAAACACATGAGCAGTATAAATTAGATGCTAAGACACAAATACTTAACGTAATAAAATACTTTAAAGGGATGACAAATCACACATATCCTTCGAGTTATGGTCACAGGAGATATTCATCACAATATTCATCTTTTAATGATTACCGTGGACAATGGGATTATGATACCCCCGTAGATGCCGTGGGTACTAGCTGGCTGTATGACTCGCTGCTCGATAGCTTGAGGAAGTGATGATAACGTTACGATGAAGTAGCTCTGCACTAAGGCTGCGCTGATGTTCATGTTCGAGGGTCACCAGTTTGGGGGTAGGTGGAACAGGGTGTAAAGTTCCACAAACCTCAATTGAAAAGGGAGTATCCTCCAACCAGACGGGTGTTGTGTCTGGTCCGGGCAACTGCCCAACGGTTGTTGTCGGACTGTTGTAGGTGTTCTAATCGCGCCGAAAACCTTGCTTGCGCGATGCAGGATTTTTGTGACGTCATGTCATTAGTTCGTAAGTGGCGGCGTCGGTGCCGCTACAACAAGAACATAGTCCAGAAAATTATATGCCCTTGTGAAATGAAGCTGAAAGTGAGAGGCGAACGCAAGATAGGCCAAGGAGGACACATGATTAGCACGGAGACGAAAGAAGACCTTGATAAACTGAGGCAATCAGTTCAAACTGCTTCGTCAGGGCTTACCGTCGACGAACCGAAAAAGCGCAAACCCCGCATAATAGTGGTAGGAGTACCAGCATCAATAGCGGAAAGTGAGGTATTTAAATGCATTTAAGACCAAAACTTGGCCGACAAACTGCCTACTATATCCAGAGATACCTTTCTGACATCAACCAAGCTGAGCCACAAATCTGGTAGAAAAGTGATGTTGAGAACTGCAACTATATCTTAGAAGTTCCTGCGATCATTCGTAAGGCTCTCTCTCTCGCTACCCTACCTACCCTACCTACCCTACCTACCCTACCTACCCTACCTACCCTACCTACCCTACCTACCCTACCTACCCTACCTACCCTACCTACCCTACCTACCCTACCTACCCTACCTACCCTACCTACCCTACCTACCCTACCTACCCTACCTACCCTACCTACCCTACCTACCCTACCTACCCTACCTACCCTACCTACCCTACCTACCCTACCTACCCTACCTACCCTACCTACCCTACCTACCCTACCTACCCTACCTACCCTACCTACCCTACCTACCCTACCTACCCTACCTACCCTACCTACCCTACCTACCCTACCTACCCTACCTACCCTACCTACCCTACCTACCCTACCTACCCTACCTACCCTACCTACCCTACCTACCCTACCTACCCTACCTACCCTACCTACCCTACCTACCCTACCTACCCTACCTACCCTACCTACCCTACCTACCCTACCTACCCTACCTACCCTACCTACCCTACCTACCCTACCTACCCTACCTACCCTACCTACCCTACCTACCCTACCTACCCTACCTACCCTACCTACCCTACCTACCCTACCTACCCTACCTACCCTACCTACCCTACCTACCCTACCTACCCTACCTACCCTACCTACCCTACCTACCCTACCTACCCTACCTACCCTACCTACCCTACCTACCCTACCTACCCTACCTACCCTACCTACCCTACCTACCCTACCTACCCTACCTACCCTACCTACCCTACCTACCCTACCTACCCTACCTACCCTACCTACCCTACCTACCCTACCTACCCTACCTACCCTACCTACCCTACCTACCCTACCTACCCTACCTACCCTACCTACCCTACCTACCCTACCTACCCTACCTACCCTACCTACCCTACCTACCCTACCTACCCTACCTACCCTACCTACCCTACCTACCCTACCTACCCTACCTACCCTACCTACCCTACCTACCCTACCTACCCTACCTACCCTACCTACCCTACCTACCCTACCTACCCTACCTACCCTACCTACCCTACCTACCCTACCTACCCTACCTACCCTACCTACCCTACCTACCCTACCTACCCTACCTACCCTACCTACCCTACCTACCCTACCTACCCTACCTACCCTACCTACCCTACCTACCCTACCTACCCTACCTACCCTACCTACCCTACCTACCCTACCTACCCTACCTACCCTACCTACCCTACCTACCCTACCTACCCTACCTACCCTACCTACCCTACCTACCCTACCTACCCTACCTACCCTACCTACCCTACCTACCCTACCTACCCTACCTACCCTACCTACCCTACCTACCCTACCTACCCTACCTACCCTACCTACCCTACCTACCCTACCTACCCTACCTACCCTACCTACCCTACCTACCCTACCTACCCTACCTACCCTACCTACCCTACCTACCCTACCTACCCTACCTACCCTACCTACCCTACCTACCCTACCTACCCTACCTACCCTACCTACCCTACCTACCCTACCTACCCTACCTACCCTACCTACCCTACCTACCCTACCTACCCTACCTACCCTACCTACCCTACCTACCCTACCTACCCTACCTACCCTACCTACCCTACCTACCCTACCTACCCTACCTACCCTACCTACCCTACCTACCCTACCTACCCTACCTACCCTACCTACCCTACCTACCCTACCTACCCTACCTACCCTACCTACCCTACCTACCCTACCTACCCTACCTACCCTACCTACCCTACCTACCCTACCTACCCTACCTACCCTACCTACCCTACCTACCCTACCTACCCTACCTACCCTACCTACCCTACCTACCCTACCTACCCTACCTACCCTACCTACCCTACCTACCCTACCTACCCTACCTACCCTACCTACCCTACCTACCCTACCTACCCTACCTACCCTACCTACCCTACCTACCCTACCTACCCTACCTACCCTACCTACCCTACCTACCCTACCTACCCTACCTACCCTACCTACCCTACCTACCCTACCTACCCTACCTACCCTACCTACCCTACCTACCCTACCTACCCTACCTACCCTACCTACCCTACCTACCCTACCTACCCTACCTACCCTACCTACCCTACCTACCCTACCTACCCTACCTACCCTACCTACCCTACCTACCCTACCTACCCTACCTACCCTACCTACCCTACCTACCCTACCTACCCTACCTACCCTACCTACCCTACCTACCCTACCTACCCTACCTACCCTACCTACCCTACCTACCCTACCTACCCTACCTACCCTACCTACCCTACCTACCCTACCTACCCTACCTACCTCACCTACCTTAGGTTAGGTTAGGTTAGGTAGTTTTGTAGGTGTTTAAATATGATGCAACATTGACTTTTGAGCGACCGTCAATGTCGCAAACGCCGCCGGCGCCGCCCTCGGCCCAAGCCGAACACATATACTAATTAGAACATTAGGTCAACAATAGCTAACTTACCAACAAACTACCACCTAATAAAAATTTAGAAGAAATAAAGTTAGGTTGAACACCAAAAAGTTACTCATTCATAAAATTTTGACCTTAGGTTAAAACGCAAAAGTTTGTAAAAAGTGACCTAATTTGCATAAAATGTAGGTCAAGTTAGGTAAAAACCGTCCAGCGCCCGCCGGCCGGACCCGACCAGTATACTCCGGCACACAAATTATACAAATAAACAAGTCGAAACTTGTCGGCAAATTTAGGTCATTTAGGTTAGGTCACTTATAGTTAGGTAATACATGTTAGGTTAGGTTTAGGTTAGGTTAGGTTAGGTCACGACCCCTACTACTACTACTACTACTATTATAGATGAGTCATCTTATACCTTGTACCAAAATACACAACGACACACCTACAACACCCCTAAAGGGACGCCAAAATTGGCCAAAACCAACAATAATTTCAAGGTTAATCAACGAAACGGAACGGGGATTCATATAAAAGCCAATACATCGAGAAAACTCTCAGTATAGCATCAATGGCGCACGAGACCGCTAGTGCATACCATATAATAACGAATTACGATATAAGTAATTTACTCCAACAAGACGAGCAAACTACATTAAATCAATTCAAATACCATTATGGATCAAGAACTGAAGGAACTAATGGACACACCACCATCATCGCCAATACCAAGCAGTCAGAGACCAGAAACACCGACACCATCGAATTCCCCTTCGTCGGACAAAGAAAATGTGCACTACGAGACTCCTGCGATAAAGTACAAAATACCGTAATCAACGAAATCGAAACAACAACAAAAACCGAGCGTGAAAGATCACCCGTTAATGACGCCGTCTGCCCAATTCTTGCGAGAACGGAACATAGACAGTACATCAATCAAGGAACTCCTTGGAAAGTCATCTCTTTCCATACGGGAACAGCAAACGACCATTACCATATCATCTACATTTCCACAACAAAAGCGTGGGGACATAATAGTAAACTTGGAAAGATTATTAAAGCAAACTACCATCGATGTCTCAAAATTACATGCATCACTTGCCTTCTTGAGTATCTTAATCCCGGCGACCATCGTGCAACATTACGAAATATTCTCACCGAAGCTAAACAAAAACTTTGCATCTGCGTCTCTCATTCGTTGGGAATTTGTGGTATGGCTGGGAAAACAACCAATCCGTTTAATATCGCACATACCGAAGGGCGAGATCAGATTTTTCCCTCACAAAGCCCAGCATCACCCGAAATTAACGGACAATTGGATACAGAGCCTTTTGAAACCAACGAAACTATACTTAATCACGGAACAGAACGAAGAATGGAGTATCAACAAATCAACCCTGGAACTAACATACAACAGACTACCATTCAGCAACAACTCCACATTAGATCACCAAAATATAACAGATTTAAACAACAAAATAACGCAATTGTTCTTAAATTATGTGAAAACAGAGCTTTTAACGAGGGAGACGCTCAAAGAGCGTCCGTCCGTTAATTTCGGGTGATGCTGGGCTTTGTGAGGGAAAAATCTGATCTCGCCCTTCGGTATGTGCGATATTAAACGGATTGGTTGTTTTCCCAGCCATACCACAAATTCCCAACGAATGAGAGACGCAGATGCAAAGTTTTTGTTTAGCTTCGGTGAGAATATTTCGTAATGTTGCACGATGGTCGCCGGGATTAAGATACTCAAGAAGGCAAGTGATGCATGTAATTTTGAGACATCGATGGTAGTTTGCTTTAATAATCTTTCCAAGTTTACTATTATGTCCCCACGCTTTTGTTGTGGAAATGTAGATGATATGGTAATGGTCGTTTGCTGTTCCCGTATGGAAAGAGATGACTTTCCAAGGAGTTCCTTGATTGATGTACTGTCTATGTTCCGTTCTCGCAAGAATTGGGCAGACGGCGTCATTAACGGGTGATCTTTCACGCTCGGTTTTTGTTGTTGTTTCGATTTCGTTGATTACGGTATTTTGTACTTTATCGCAGGAGTCTCGTAGTGCACATTTTCTTTGTCCGACGAAGGGGAATTCGATGGTGTCGGTGTTTCTGGTCTCTGACTGCTTGGTATTGGCGATGATGGTGGTGTGTCCATTAGTTCCTTCAGTTCTTGATCCATAATGGTATTTGAATTGATTTAATGTAGTTTGCTCGTCTTGTTGGAGTAAATTACTTATATCGTAATTCGTTATTATATGGTATGCACTAGCGGTCTCGTGCGCCATTGATGCTATACTGAGAGTTTTCTCGATGTATTGGCTTTTATATGAATCCCCGTTCCGTTTCGTTGATTAACCTTGAAATTATTGTTGGTTTTGGCCAATTTTGGCGTCCCTTTAGGGGTTTTGTAGGTGTGTCGTTGTGTATTTTGGTACAAGGTATAAGATGACTCATCTATAATAGTAGTAGTAGTAGTAGTAGGGGTCGTGACCTAACCTAACCTAACCTAAACCTAACCTAACATGTATTACTTAACTATAAGTGACCTAACCTAAATGACCTAAATTTGCCGACAAGTTTCGACTTGTTTATTTGTATAATTTGTGTGCCGGAGTATACTGGTCGGGTCCGGCCGGCGGGCGCTGGACGGTTTTTACCTAACTTGACCTACATTTTATGCAAATTAGGTCACTTTTTACAAACTTTTGCGTTTTAACCTAAGGTCAAAATTTTATGAATGAGTAACTTTTTGGTGTTCAACCTAACTTTATTTCTTCTAAATTTTTATTAGGTGGTAGTTTGTTGGTAAGTTAGCTATTGTTGACCTAATGTTCTAATTAGTATATGTGTTCGGCTTGGGCCGAGGGCGGCGCCGGCGGCGTTTGCGACATTGACGGTCGCTCAAAAGTCAATGTTGCATCATATTTAAACACCTACAAAACTACCTAACCTAACCTAACCTAAGATTAAAGGTCGGGATGGGTGGGTCAAGCTTTTTTTTTTTCGGGAATATTATCTTATTTTTATGTTGTCTTGGTAATACATGTTGTTTATGGTTTTTTTTCTCTTTTGTTGACAGATTTTCGGTTGTTGCTGTTTATGAATAATGTTGCCACTACATAATCTACAAAACTACCTAACATTTTATTCCAAATTAAAGATGGATTACTAAGCGGTCGTTTAATTTTTATCCTATAACCTAGATTTCTTGTATGCTTCGGTGGGTTTTGGTGAAAGTACTGCTTTCTGTGATGCTTGGCTGGTTTCGTTTCTATGTTAATTGGGGCGTTAAGGAAATGAAAGTCATGATGAATTAATTCTAGTTTTTTTATTGATATTGTAAATGTGGTAATAAATTTGATGGCCCGCTAGGGTTATCAAGTACAGTTTTTCCGGTAGTTTCTCTTACGTTACATGTCTGTGATGATGTTGCTTTTGGTATTTTTGCAGGGTCAACGGTGCATTCTTCGCCTACTTTGGCAATATCTTTCCAGAATGAGTCTGTTGAAGGTGGTATGTTCCATCCGTTGCCCTTTGGAACTGCATATTGTAGATAAGGAGCATTTTCGATGATGTTTACTGTTGCTCCTGTATTTCTCATGTCGTTTATCCACATTTTTCTTGCATGTAAATTATAGTTAAATACTTCGATTCTTTCTTCGTATGTCATTCGCCTTGTAATTCGTTTTTGATTGGGTATTTTATCTGGTCGTAGTGTATGTTTTACCCCATGACCCCATGCCATGTCAAATGCTTTGGGTTATTGGTGGTTCGTCATTTTCGTCTGCGTGAATTCCTTCCATGTATTCATTAATTATTGGTAATTCTCCCATTCCGTATCTATATTTAAGTTCATGTTATTGGCATCTTAATGAAATTGCATATGTATTTGGTTGTGGATATGGGTTTTGGTACATAAATACATTTGTTCCGTGGGAATGGGCTTCTATTGTTATTTCTGTTTCTATTAAGAAACTTAATACGGCCTTTTCTAAAGCTTCATCTGGGTTAATTAAGGGTACTATTCCGATTCCTATACTATGTAATATTTTATCTCGTGGTGTTCCTTGTAAACTTTGGAATGATATGTTGTCTTTTGTTATTGTTGAATATGTAGATTGTGTACCAATTCCGATTCTTGTAATTGGTGCTGCTTGTACTATCCCTCTGAAGGGATCTAATTGTTCTGCTGAATTTTTACTTCTTGGTAAAATTCCCTCATGTTGAAATCCATTGTTAAACTTATGAAAAACGCCATCTAATGGCGTATACGTTTTTTCATAAGTTTTGCCAATGCTATTTGTCGCGTTTAATGACATTTTGGCCTGGATTAATAAGGGTGGTAAATAGAAATTTGCATCGTTTAATGGTATATTGACTCCGTTTTCTTGATCGTTTACTTTGATTAAGTATGATCCTCTGTTATCGATATTTTTTGGTTGTGTAATTGGTTTTAGGGTACTCACAGGTAGGTAACTCACAGCGTATTCTGGATTTGATTCTAACCCTAAAACATTAATATCATTAATTACGGATTCAAATTCCGTGTTCAACGAAGAACGAATCTCTAATAGCTAGATCAGCTGTTTTAAGTGCATTATCACAAATAGATTGCACGCGAGAAAACAGCATGTCTCATTATTAACATTCCGACAATAACCGTTGGGAAGTTGCCCGGACCAGACACAACACCCGTCTGGTCGGAGGATCCTTCCTTTTCCATGGAGGTTTGTGGGACTTTACACCCTGTTCACTTACCTCCAAACTGGTGACCCTCGAACATGAACATCAGCGCAGCCTTCGTGCAGAGCTACTTCATCGTGATGTCATCATCACTTCCTTAAGCTTTCGAGCATTAAGTCACATAGCCAGCCAGTACCCACGGCATCTACGGGGTTATCCTGACCACCAGCATGCAGCGGACGCGCATTCCTGGTCATCACACCCAGCTTCTTTCATGTCCGCTTCGACCTACTGGAGCCAGCTGCACTGTTCCGACTCCCTGGGACATCATCACCGCTCTGACCCACTGGAGCCCAGCAACTCTTTCCCGACTCACTGGGATATCATCACCCCGACTCACTGGGGCACAACCGCATATAGTTCCAACTCACCGCGAACTCTGTGACTGCCGGTTCTGACTCACGGGAACCAACCTTCTACTGGCCAGGCACATCTTACGAGATGTACGGACGACTCAAGCTGCTGTCGACCTTCGGAGACCGGAGGGGAGTGATGTAGCCGCTCCAACGCTGTCTCTTACGAACTAATGACATGACGTCACACAATCTTGCATCGCGCAAGCAAAGTTTTTGGCGCGATTTGAACACATACAACATTCCGACAATAACCGTTGGGCAGTTGCCCGGACCAGACACAACACCCGTCTGTTCGGAGGATCCTCCCTTTTCTCTGGAGGTTTGTGGGACTTTACACCCTGTCCACATACCCCCAAATATGTTTTATCTTCCTCTTTTGATAAATTAAATTTTACACAAAAGTAAAGCGATGCCAATCCGCGTTGGCGTCTAATTTTGCAACGATTCTGAATGGAACTAATGATCTGTTTTAAGTCACATCTAAGCATGAAGTTACAGTTCAAAATTTTAACAAAACTGAAAAATATATACTACGACGAATGCTACATACTTGGATAGTACTATGGTAGTAACAAGGTTTTATACTTTGTTCTCTGTTAATCCCCTCTGGTAAGGTCTTCATCAATTTGCTTCTCGTAGCGATATAATGACATAGGTTATTCATAAACTAAAAGATGCTGATAAATAGGAAAAAAATATTTTTTTATTTATATTTTAAACCTATACCAAAACTTTTTATTATTTTGTTATTCATGGTGAGCTCACTCTTGACCTCGATCTCACCTGATGGTAGGCTATGGTCGAGGACTCTAGTGGAGCTAGCAACCCAAGAAGATGGTTCACGTCTCTTGCTTTGAAAGCTGTCAGGTAACACGTGGTAGTGAACACAAATATTTATATCAATGAGTAAGTTCTGTCATCCCCTTAAACTGTGTTTCGAATTTAAAATGAGACTCTATGTTGAAAGGAATTTAAAACATGTAGTTACGAGTAGGTACTAGGTTTTTATTTCAATTAACGCGACACATCGGTAGGTAACGACTGGCAATGAGTTTAATGGGCTAATTGTAGCAGTTGCTTTAACGACACATAATTTTTATTATACTTAATGGTTCGTTTACCTTCACAACGAAAGTAAAGGATGAAAAACGGAACGTTTTTCAAGTTATTGGGTGAGTGAAAAAACCTCTATAATGAGGCCTATTTAGTAAATCCGACAGGTGAAAGTTGTATACATATATTTTTTACATAATAGCTCTTTCGCAAAATGTGACAATTATGTAATTAATTTTTAAATAGGTTGTTGAAAAACGTTGTTTGTATTATTGCTATGCCTTAAAGTATCTGTTACAAAGTTATTGCAGGTAGCGTGCCATCTTAAGGGACTCAATGCAGAATTGTCTCAGGAGATAAATAATAAACAAAGCAATAAACAAAAACCAAAACTAAATACTTTTTCTTTCTTTCATTATTATTTAATTTTTTGCACAGAAACGCTGTTATTTCAAACAGTCAAGTACAGTCAGAAAAACATGTAACATACAAAACATAAACTTCTTCTGGAAAAGCTCACTCCATCATCGTCTCTGTCTCTGTCACCTCTGACCTAGACTAGAGTCAAGAGCAAACCCATATAAAATAAATGAAAACCTTCAGAACAATCCGAAATCAGAAACCAATATCAATTTGATTTTCAAATCAGAATCATGTTAGAACCTTTAAATGGATAAAAAATATATCTACATTGGGTAAATGTTCGTGAATACCTTAATTTATTTTACTTTCTGACATTTATGAAAAATATTGTAATATTATGATTAGATTCAGCTCTAGCTCAACTAAGCAGTACGATGGATTCGAAGTGGGAGCTACCTAGAATTCTGAAAGATTATCAATCAAATCAGACGATCGCCTAGAACAGAAACACTATATTCTAGTGTCAAAATATTGACTATGAAGACAAATTACTAAAAAAGCTAGATACTTATTTTTACGCCAAATTTTTGGTTCTTTAATTCTACTTCAGAGCTTTGAAGTGATTCGAATATTATTCCAGTCACTCCTGTTTTGTCTTACATTCCTATTATGCCATTAGGTGACAATAACGATAAAATGATGCCTTGTAGGGCTATAAAAAAAAAAAAAACTTCATTATTTACAATTGTCCAAAGTTCAAAAATGCTTGGGATTGACGTAAGAACATGTCGCTAGCAGATACCATTCTCTTACTTTTTGGTATTTCTGGGTATTTTAACAATCGTTACCGCTGACAGAATGTGGGAATAATTTATGTGGGCCCTCTATTGGGTAATTTATTACAAATATGTAATCAGAACTAATCTCGGCTATCATATCGATCTGCTAATGTGACTTTTTACTCCCCTAAAATTTAAATAGAAATTTTATTTTATTTTGGAATCGTCGTTTGATACCGTTGTCTTAATAACCTCAGCCGAAATAATAACCTACAGATTTATTTACCTGAAAACTTTAAAATTTACAAACAGATTTAAATTACCTCGCCTCACAGAAACAGAAATAAATCTAATCATTAAATTTAAATGGTTTTGCTTTGAGTGAACACTTTGTATAAGCAGTTATCGTTCAATCTATCCCTTAGGAAATCAGTTTAGTGTACCTCATAATAATAGTACCAAGCCGCCATCTTTAAAGATTAGGAGGCTAACACTTAAATAGAGTGTTGATAGACGTATCATTAATCTTTACTGGACCCATAGACTTAGAGAAATGAACTGAGTAACTGTTCGCGATAGAGTGCTAAACAGTGTAGAAGCAGTGCATTATTTAGTATAAAAGCAATTTTAAATGAATAAGATGAACTACTAATGTTCCAATTAGTAGTTCATCTTTTTAATTTAAAATTCAGGCAAAAGCTCCGACCTGTAAACTGGTTTTTAGTTTCGAGAACACCCGTGTTGTACAGTAACACCGTCATAAAATTGTCTACGCCTAAAAAAGAAATAAATCTAATGTGTTGCCAATATCTCCCTCTTGATCGTAGTGACAAAGGTGAAACTACAAGTCAGTGATGTAGTCAAATCAGAATCCTAGGAGAAGACAACAAGTAGGCGCACGATCGCTGTGCACTTATACACTTCTGGCCTTATTATCGCCATAGCCAAATTATAAAGAACGCTCAGTCCATTCTCCTGTGTCTTTAGCAGGACCCTGCTCATTTACTCACTTTATATACTCACCATAGATCTTCTTTTGTTAAACCTTATCAATTTCGAAAGGGTTTATTTTCAATTATTAAAGCCGGGGACAGGATCGACCAACTTCAGTTTTATCAATTTCAGATTAAATTTGTAGATGGGCACCTATATTTCGAAAAAGGGACTTGATTTATTAAAAGTCTGGCGGGGAAAGCAGAGCAGCAAATTTACCGTTAAAAGGTTAGAGTTTTATTTGATTAGGTAACTGACATAATTGGCCGATGGTCGTATAGCTAGCTAAATGGTTACTTCTGAACGGCATATCTACTCGTATTAGGCATTACTGTAAATATATCAATATGGTTGTGTTCCTACGTATAAAGGTAAATGTTGTTACACTTATTACGCTATCAGCGTGCTGTAATTGAAATTACAGTTATTTCAATTAGCAAATAACTAAAATTATTTTGTTTTCGACTAATGAGGGCAGCATAGAACTTAGCAGATACAGATTATAAAGGTAGTATTTTCTCAGAAAAACCTCACAGGAAGATATGAATATCTACTGACTAATATTTAATTCCTATTTACTGATCAACCGGTTAACCAGACCACAATATATAAATAATGTCTATGTCTTGACTTAATATCCCCTAGATTGGGTAGATGGATTTCTGGTACATAACAGCAGTCATCCATCGCGAACGGTCTTATATTTTTCGTTTCTCCTCGTCCCACGTCAATCTGATGCTCGTCACTTCTGCCAACATATTTTACGGGGACTGCCGCTCTTTTTCTTTTCTTGGGGATTATAGATCAAATGTCTACGTGTGTACGTTTTATTAAGTGGCAGTATATTGAAATGTCATGTCATGTTATGAGTAGAACAAAATGTGAATCCTATACTATCACGAGATCATTATCGTTGGTTTCAAATGTCAAGCCAAAGCTGGATAAGTAGTTTATTTGTCCTAGATTGTAACGATAGCTTTAAATTAATTAAAGGCATGCAGTCTCATCAATAACGTCACAGTAATAAGGGTAGTACTTAATGTCAGACTGTAACTGGCAACGATGTTTATTCAACGTTGAAAGGTTAAAGTAAGTCTAATTCGAATTGAAAGGAATACACATTAATTAGGAGTATCAGATGAAAGATAGAAAAAGTCACATGTCACATAAATTATTACCACATTGACATTGAGCAACAGCTCAATCGGCCTTTATGTCTGAACTGCTGGGACACACTGGGCGGCAGAAAGGATGTCTGTCCTTCGTTTCGAAATCTAGCTAGACTGACGACATCTTTGTAAAACTTTAATTCGAGTGCATTTCATAAAGGATATTAATCCTTTTTCTCCTTTCTATATTTTTCTACGCCTATTATTATATATTATTTTAAATATACATATTATAGGTATTTATTATACTAAATATATTCCTATCAAAAACATAATTGTGAAAATGGGTGCCAAGTTCAATATTAAAAATAAGCGTGGTTGTTTACTTCGCCAACAAATGAATAGAGATCTAAATGGGTGCCAAGTTCTGTAGATAATCCTGAAGTTTATGACATGCAACATTCTAAAATAAATTAAAACACAATTTCATGCTTTTTCTGCTATAACAATGTTTGCTATTTAAAAATATGTATAGCTAAAATAAACATACATCTAGACATGCCGCAGCGTGAGAAGCCAAGTTTAAGCAAAGGAACTGGTGAAGCAGCAGCCGTGTGTTATATTACACGAACCATTTGTTACAAATTTTGACCCCTTGGTAACTCTAAAATTATTTAAGGATTATCAAATTCAGGATTAACTACAGAACTTGGCACCCGTTTATATCTCAATTATTTTTTCGGCGAAGTCAACAACCACGGATGTGTTAAGTGGTCATGTTAAAAAGGTGCTTAGTCACACATGGTGTACGATTAGAAAATTTTCATGTGGCTTTGTTGTGAGTTACAATGTTGGTGTCGAATATCAGGTTGTTACTACTAGGAATTAGCCAGCGGCTTCACCCGCGTGTATAATACATATAAACCTCCACTTAAATCACTCTATCTATTAAAAAAAACACATCTACTTCCGTTGCGTAGTTTTAAAGATCAAAGCATACATAGGGACAGACAGACAACGGAAAACGACTATGTTTTATACTATGTAAGGATTAGTAACGTTTTTAACTTAAAAAACATAATATAAAAAAGATGTTTCCCAACATCGCCTCCGAAACCTCGTCTTCAGTATGCCAAACCGGGTTGAAGCTGTAATCAGAGCCCGAGGAGGCAATATCAGATAATCAAATGTAATGCCGTAAAACATACTTAAAAATGTTGTTTGAGTTTTTGCCATTATCATAAAAATGGTTAATTTTTGGTTTTTCTTTCGTAGGGTTACGTAGTCAACAAGGAACATCTGTCCGTCCATCTGTCCGCAGCTTAGCTCAGAAAGTTTTAGTATTAGAAAGCTATAATTTGGCATGGATATACAAAATTATTAATCAAGCCGAAAAAGTGGTAAAATAATACAAAGAAAAAATTGCAACAATTTTGACAGCGTTAGTGGAACAAAAAACAATACCAATTCTAAACAAGGTGCGCCTTTTTTGTTCACCGATGTATAACTCTTTTGTATGTTATATATAATACCTCTAAACAGTGCAGATAGAGTGGTGTTCAAACACGTCGAAATTTGAAGTCGGTGTTTAAAAACGAAGAAATGAAAACAGGAACGCCGTCTGCCGAAATTGAAGTTATTTTTCACTTTGTAGTTGCGGTACACAATAGACCAGTTCTTAGGCTAGGTTCCTAGACTGCTCAAAGTGAATCCAGAATCGATTAACCCAATAACATGAAACCTAAACAAAACCGGTGGAATGAGAAAATACCAGGATGAACTGTTCACACCTGCGTACCCCGTTAGAGCGTACCAGTGTGATGTTATGTTATGAAATGGTGTAAACAATAAACAGACATGTGATTGCAGCTATCCCAAATGATTTGTCGCCATTTATTGAAGAGTGTTGATGTATAATTGAAATCAATGACACCGCATGATAGTCATAATGAGCATGACTATCATTATACCCATGATTTAGGCCAATATTTCACCAGAAAACTCGATAAACTGTGCAAGTCTTTCAGCGCATTGGCCAAAGGTAGTTAAAGAACATTGCGTGGTTTGGTAGTGTGAGTAAGTGTCTCACAGACCCCTTTGCCTGTCCCAGAGCAGAAGATATCCATGAACACTTCTTTACTTAACACAAAGATAGAAGAAGAGACCAATACATAAAAATCCGGACTAAAAGATATTGTATTTCTGTTATAATCAAATCGAAAAGTCCTTTAGCATAGTGTAATCCAGAAACCGTTTCCACTGAAAATCCAGTACCCTTCCATTTCCTCCGTCATTTGTATCGGAAATGAAACTATCGATATTTGGCGAAACAGTTTGTTCATTTGTTATATCAGGCCTAACTTTATTAGCGACGAGGGTTGGGGCCTGTGATAGCACCGAAAAGGGTTCTGTATTCGTTTATATTACGTTTGTGATAGGTAGTTCTGACTTGATAATTTTGGAAATTGGATTGTAGCTATTAGGGTCCTTCCTAGATGTTAATACATTCAGAAATTATTGAATACTGCAAGATAGCATATACCAGAAAAACTCCATCAAACCCTATCCAATTTTTTTTCTGGTCTTATAGACGACTGCGTTTTACCTAGGCTAATACGATTTTTCCTTGTTTTTTATTACTTGCAACATGATTCCTTCATCGGTTTAATTCATTATCAGAATAATAATAACCATACTCCGAAAAGCACGAAATCATAATTTGAATGCCATCTTGTGCTTAAGTAGTATTTTGCAATCAATGAGATGGAATACTTCTTATTTCGTAAATAAATGTACAATGAGCTGAGAGTGAGATATTAAAACGCCTAGCTACGCGCCGCCATACTTAAGCCGAACGTCCACCGCCAGCTAAACTAAGTTAGTTTAGCTTAGCTGCCAGTTTTTCATACATGTGCGTCCAACGCACATGTATGAAAAACTGGGTCAACTATGCGAGCTAAACTAAACTAACTTAGTTTAGCCGGCGGTGGACGTTCGGCTTTATTGTTATTAATTTTTGTTTCTCCTGAAAAATGGACCCAAATACAACTACGAATTCAGATGACATAATTTGACCATCACCTTGTTTAACCAACAGACAATATCGTTATTCAGTTAGTAGTAATAATACCATGTTTCTTTAGCTCCGTTCATCCAGAAGTCTTTATGCCCGTTGACTGAAACAATATCAAAATTAACAGGAAACGTAAAAGCTAAACATATGTTAGTGTATCTGTGTAAGCTTTTCATTCCCGTGTCGTTACAGTCAGTTGACTGAAATGGAGGACGTTCAAAATATAACAAGTCAAATGGTTTTGCATCAGAACGCAAGGTTGGAGGTGAATTGGAATCCTCTCAAGTATTGTTTTGTTTTATGTACGAATTTGATGTTGTTTTGTTGCGATGTTGTTTTTTTTCTACTAAGGTCCATATTCCAAGTTTGAAGTTTGAAGGAATTCCCATTCCATGTTACCAGAACTATAATAAAAAGGTTTTTAAAAAGAAGCTTTTAGTTCGGCTTGGTCATCCAACAAAAAAATAGTTAACAAGGTAGGTGAAATAACTATGTGAAAAACCCTCAATTTTTGTTGTACTATGACAAATTATAATATTTTATAAGATTTGATGATTCGGGTTGGAGTCAAGTTAGAGATCATGTCTTGGAATATGGTCATAACATATTTAGATGATGCGATGTCATATAGTAGTACGTTGCACCATCGTTTCACAGTGTGATGTCGTATCATGAAAATGCGACCTCGAAGTGCAATGTAAAAATAACACGAAATATAAATAGAGAAACTTTTTACGATGCAACGACATTTCAACGTTCTATGATACGACGAGGATATTGTCGTGAAGAATTGTGGTATTCTAATAATACTGCATGTAATCTTTTAAAAATATGCTGTCAGGTTTAGGCGCATGAATCTTTGTATAGAGGCTGGTGGAAAGTACTTTGAAAAGATTTAATAAAAATATATGTACGTATAGAACAATTTTTTTTAGTTTCGCAAAACTTTCTGAGTGTCCCACGTATAAATTTGTCTCATCATTATCTAAAATAAAAATTGAAAGTTATGAGCGGCGAAAGTCCCATATTTCAACACTAATTCTAACGCATCTTTGGGAGGCAATAAATACCACAAGGAAAAGGCAAATTGAAAAACGGCCACTATACAGGGATAGATTATTAGTTCAACAATGCAAATAATTTTATTTTGAAAATATACATTAAGGAGTTTTTTCATGATATCTAGACGCTCGCGCGCTTGTTTTCGTCCTAAAACATCATCAATTTCGCTACAAACTTGCAATAGTGCTAATTCGTACGCGTACTAGCTAATTACTGCTCATCACAGCATCTGTCTCTTTCACACGTGTTGTCAGATGAGATAGCATGCATCTTAACCCCGCGCACAAAATAGTTCATGCCGTCGACTAGACAACCTTAAAAGTTGCCCTAGTTAGCTAATTTCCTTCTTATGGTATTTATTTCCGCCCAAAGATGCGTTAAAATTTGTGTTTAAATATGGAACTTTCGACGCTCATAACATTAATTTTACCTATTTTTTTTAGTTTCTTCTTCTTGTTTGTATATTGTGTGTATGTGCATAAATGGTTAAAAAACCAAATTAAAAAAATCTTTTTTTTACATTTTTGTTTCCATACAGGGCTAGATAATGATGAGACAAATTGATATAATTTTTTATTTTGAACGTACATCGTCGAGCAGTGGAGAAATCGCCAGACTACGTTTTATATGGTTGGAACTTGCGCTCAGCTTAATTTGCACGAAAACGAATATTATTAGCAAGGAACATTAGTAGATGGATTGCATTTTTCGTTCTTAATATCCCATTTGGGCCATCGTACGTGAATTATTGGGGTATTTAGTTCACTATCTGTAATCTAGATTAAAAGCACCTTTAACACTTTTTATTACCTTTAATTTTATTTTAGCCTCTCTTGCAATGAAGCCTTACCTTTATAGACCCACGATGTACCTTTTTAGATAGGAATAAAATCAGGTGCTGGAGCTGGGCATTCGAAATATGGGATCGGAAAGCTTCTTGAACGAACCACATATAAAACTCTTTGTCTATAAAATCTATTTGTATCGGAAACATTTGGTGTAAAATGTGCTCTTTGTAAAAAAATTATATTTCAAAGAATACGTGTCACATTTTGAAAACCAAATCCTAAATACTTTTTAATCCCTATCGTGAACTTATTACTGTATAACAATAGATTTAATATTACAAAAAACTTACATTTTCATTATAAGAACTAAACTTCCAAGTTTCTTCTCAAATCTCAAATAAACTAGCATACCTTTTAATAAGTTTTAAAACAACTTTTAATAAAGAATCTTAATTAAGAAAACTTTTTCACATACATTTTTACAGGCACATTTTTTGAGGAATTTAAATAAATTCGAATTTAGTAGCAACAAAGGGAATGCGCGGAAAGTAAATGCGGCGTGAATAAATAAGCGGATATCTCTGTCTCGTTCTTGCACGATACAATTTGGGATCGGTCCTTATCGGGTAAAGCCGATACAGGACAAACGGATTTACACGGTTGAATTGATAACTACGACAAAAAAGCGTTAAGGAGAATGTTTCGAATGCCAATTTATTCAAAATGAATTTTCTTGGAATAAGAAACATTTTCAGATAGTTTCATTTTAGTACACTGTTATATCTTACCTTATTCAAATTTTTTTGAGTAATGTTCTTAAAACTACTTGAATAAAGGTAAGATATTATAACACAGTTTCATCAACAAAACTGAGTTCACGGGAAGTACGCTGTAGGTTTTTGATTCCCTTGCGAGTGTCGAAAATTTGCGGAATAAACGGCTGTATCTTTTGATTGCGTTGGCTTAGAAGTTTGATTTCACAGCTTTAAGGGACAGTAGACTTGAGTATTTGATATACATTTCAGCTTGATACCTCCACGTGTTCCTGAGAAAAAGGGTCTTGACAGATAGACACACGGACGGACCCTATAAGGGTTCAGTTTTTTCCTTTCGAGGTACGGAACCCTTAAAATGATTTAAGGTTCGATTAACATTATAGTTCCAACAGGACCATATAAAAGGGCCGTAAAATGTAGTATGGCGTTGATTTCCTCACATTTACCAGTCCAAAGTCTAGTAGAAAATTTCAACGAAATAAATGGCTTGACCAAAGACTGAATGGCTGTTGCGTGCACTACAAAAAGGAAACAATCATGAATGAAAAAACTACCTAAATTTTACTCCAACACAATAATATTATTTGTGTTTGGTAAAATTACAATTCCCTTTCGTATGGCACAACTACCCAAATGATCACCTTAAAACCCTTTCGTAGTTACACCTAAAGGATCCTTCAAAGAACGATACTGATCCAAGTCTTTGAGGCTTACTCTAATGATTTACACTGGTATAAAGGCCGTTTTCAGTCTGGCTGAATTTATGGCTAGATCACATAAGCCTGTGACCGGCCCGTTCACACCTGAACGATTTTTGGAAACCTCGTTACAGAGGTTTATAGTAGTTTGTGAAATGCTGCCAAATTTATTGTTTGTAAGGTTTATATTGATTTGGGTATTTCAGAAACAGGTTTATTTGAGAAGATTGTATAGTTGACAAAGACATTTTTTGAAACAAGTGGTTTTAAGAGAATATTGAAGGTTACAATGGATTTTGTTTTGATGTCGTTAGCGAACATTATAATTATAAATAAAATGATAATATACGATGTCGTAGCAAGTATTCTACGGCATAGCAACAGTAAACTACATATGCAAAGGTATTTTATTTATATTATGTATCTACAATAAAATAAATATTACAGTAATTACTGTTTGTATCGATCTTCTAAGCGACCTTCCTGATGAGTCGACCAAATTCGGACTAATATTCGATTTAAATTGCAAATACATTCACATGGACGCAATCCGATGCAATTTGACCGAATTGCACTTCATATTTTGTTAAAAAAAATACCTGTTTGCAATATCCAACTATGCATAGGTCCCTTAATGTTTTGATTACTAGTTTCAAATTTAATGTCCAAGTTGACTTCATTTCATAAAAAAGCAATAAAATGTAACATCTTCTTCTATACATATAAAAAGCTTTGTCCTGAATGATTGACTGCCGGATCAACGCACAGCCTAAACCGCTAATCGTAGATACCTGAAACTTGGAGGGTGTGTTCTTTCTATGACGTAGGCATCCAATAAGAAAGGATTTTCCGAAATTCTACCCCAAGAGGGTGAAAAAGGGGGGCAAAGTTTGCATGAAAAATCTAATACCTTCTGCCTAAAGTCTTGATACTTAGCGCAAATAGTTATCTAAGTAAATGATAAAGGTTGTCATTATTAGTTTTTCGAAACTACCCCCAGATTATGTTTTAAGGGGTGTTGAAGATTGTATGGAATAATCTGATTTCTTGTGTCGATAAACTTGAAACTTGACCTAAATACTAACATAAATAAACAATAAAGGTTTTCATTATTCGTTTTTCGAAAGTACCCTCAAAATATTATTTAAGGGTTGTATTTTTTTTTTTAAACTCTTATTGCATGGGTTAATAAACATGAAAATTTACATAAATACCAACCTCAATAAACAATTAAGGTTATCATTATTAGTCTTTTGAAGTAAACAAGATTCGAAAAACTAATAATGACAAAGGTTGTCATTCTTAGTTTTTCGAATCTACCCCCAAAAGGCGATTAAAACTTGGCATAAGTACCAACCTATGTAAACAATAAAGGTTGTCAAAATATTTTTTCTAAACAAACCCCAAGCTAAGAATCTTACTGGACAGATTTTCTTTTTTGACGTAGGGTTCTAGGGTAGCACTTAGCAGGAATTTTCGAAAATTAAACCTTTAAGGGGTGAAAATGGGCATAATTTGTTTTTATGAATAATCTAATTAGGATAAAGTAAATAATCTAAATTTATATAAAATATTTTTTTAAACTACCCTAAAGTTTTTTTGAATAATCTTAGTGCGAATTATTACAAACATAAACGAAAAATAAAAATACCGGCCAAGTTCGAGTTGGACTCGCGCACGAAGTATTCCGTACCATTATCCCAAAAAACACCACACTTAAATATTTATTTTATTCTGTTTTTAGTATTTGTTGTTTAGTAATAGGATCCCGTTTTTAACCTTTGGGTAGGGAACCCAAAAAAAGAGAAGAAAAGTGAATAACATATTTGGGTTGTTCAAAACTCGATCCTCAACGGGGCAATGTGGGGTTATTAAGTTTTTAGGGCAGGATTTTACTTTGTGCCGGTAACCTAAAATGTATTATTCTTTAACTCAAATAACGAATCGTACCCAAACCAATAAGCCCGGTATATCTACGATACCCCATTTTTTATTGATTTAATAATAGCTTATTTTTGGTCGCCTTCACTAACTGCACATTTATAGGCAAACAAAATCACGCGAAGGAAGTCGCGGGCGAAGTGCTAGTATAATATATAATCATAACAATACGAAATGTGAAATTGTGTCGCAACAACAGCTCGTCGTTTTGATGCTGAAAAACAATAGTAATTTATGTTCCACTGAAACAAATAATTGAAAAGCAATTTCTGTCGAATCTCTAACGGTGTCGGTGCGAGGTTATTGACATTACCATCAGTGAAACCGCATGTTGCGGTTATTTATTGTTTTAAACAGTTGTGACACAATATGCTTTATACTTCTCGGTTGGTGAATTTTTAATTAAATGTTAAAAGGTTGCCACGATTCAGAGACTTTGCAAATAAAATAATCATTACCATTAGGCCCTTTCCTGATGACGCAACACGATTTAAATTGCGTCGATAGGCGATATCGTGCACTTATCTTCTACAAAAAATTAAGTGCGTGTCAGTCGAATTGCGTCGCTTTGCGTCTATGTGAACATACTTCCAACTTTGCTTAGTGAAACTCGCTTATAAGAGCGATATAAATCGAATTGTAAGGAGAATATTTAAAAATGAACCGTTATTACATACAGCTTTTAATATAGTTTTAAATGAATCAACATGTCGAGTACTGGAATAAATGAGACATGAATGGATACTACCAATTGAACATACATATATTTGACAAGTCATTTGAATGGAAACTATTCTACTAGATTTCGTTTTGACCAAATCAAATTAATTGTTCGACATTTTGGCGTTTGATAGTTCCATAAAGCATGAAATCACATAGCGACGTCATTACTAAATTATTAATTTAAAAACAAAGTTTATCCGTTTTACTCTTAGAAAACTGTTTCATTTGATACCCATATGATGGGATTCATAAAATATTTGTTCCGCCATCTTTCATCTTTTTTATTTTAATTAGGCCACTAAGCGGTACCTAGTATAACGCTTCTATACAATGTATATTTAATTTTATAAACACGGACTGGTAAATTCATTCATTTAATTAATAGGAACATGGTCCTCAATACAACAATAATGGAACAGTGTGTACCTCAAAATCTTAAAAAAAGAACAATATAGTGAACATGGATTTAAAAATCAACCAGTTTGATTTTGAATTTTGTCTACACACTAAAAATTGTCCTATGGAGCAGGCCCAGCATGTTTCCAAGCATTCTTATCTTGAATTTAATCATCTAATTTGTAATATCCTTGTTTACATAGCGTGCTTTTAAAAAAAAAAAAAAACTTTTATTTTAATATATCACAAGATGGAATAAAAGATTTGTGTACTTTAGGTAATCTATAAGATGGTTGATCTAACTTATCTTTATTTCTAGTATTACAATTATTGTGTCTTAGACTAACTTTACTAAAGAGATACATATTTTTCCTTAAATACAAAATATTTTCATAAATGTCAGCTTTCGGATTCCGATATATTGAATTTAGCATGACGTCACTTAGTTGATCGTGGAGTATTATTCAATCCAAACGAGTATGCAAATGTCAGCTCAGTCGGTTGAGATTATCCCCAACTGTTTGAAAAGTCAGTTGCAAGATTTGCAAACTAATAATGCAATTAATTAAATAAAAGTCTGTAGAATATGCTTATCTGCGCCATTTGCGCTGAGCGTTATTTTCGGCTGTCCATAGTGAAAACTAGCACGAGCTGTCAATTTCTATGAGTAAACGGTGACACTTCCTATCATGCTTGGACTTTATGGAAAGTTTTGAAATGCAATCTCTAGCAGCTGTAGCCACTGAGACGTGGGTAGTTCAGTCAAATGTAACAAATGAAATTACTCTTGTGGAATATGATTTCCAAATGTTTATTTTATTTGCTTTCGGACCTTTTCTTGGACATAGACCTATTAGGGACTACTTGTTGCTATGTGTGTAGGGAAAATAGGTCAGTATATCATAATTGGTCCATCAGATTTCTAACTTGCCTTTGGGGCTCGCTCGTTCCATTGAAGATCTCTTCTATCGCTTTTCAACAGGTGAAACTGAAGTCAAGAGCTGACTCATGCAGAAATAATAAAATAAGTTCTAAAACTAAAACCCGACTACCGAAAAATCATGCTCTAAAAAGGATGAAACAGGTAAATATACAAACTTTTCTATATTTATCGGGTATTAAATAAAAAACTTACACGAAATAAATATTTAATAGTATTTCATACATGTTCATAGTGGTGTTCAGAGGAAAACCGTAACAAAACAATACATTCTGCAAAGTAGCTTAGTGCCCCCTAGAGGGTGCCATATTTAATTTAATGTGACGTCACATAGTCTATAACAAGCGCATAAACAAAACGCTTACAACGACACCTCATTTGTCAAATTATGATGAGTAGTTTATAAGTTATGACGGAACAGATGAACATACATACATACATTTATACCGGTCAAAAACATAAACCTCCCTTTTGCTCCACCGTAATCGGGTAAAAATAATAGGTATTGATACCAAACCAACCCACAATTTTAATTAAAGCTAACATCAACAAATTGAATTGAAAACCCCAAAATGAACACTTTACTGGACTATTGACCCAAAACAACACCCACTGTATCTCACACACTCAGACACTCCCTATACACGTTCATAAACATACTGTTCCTCCAGCGCACATTAGCAAATGAAAGTAAAAGATTGATCGGCCTCATTAGTAGAGCAATGGGATGATTAAATCAGATAATCACGCTATTAAGCGCTGATAAGTAAGCTTTATACCTACTTAGTTGTGTTCTACTTGTTTGGCTTCGGATTGTTAGGAAAGTAAGTTAATTAAGCGAATATTTGATTCTGCAAGCTTACTTACTCGTAGCTATAGAATAAGCCATATACACTTGAATATACAGGACAGAATAGAAGAAGACATTTGATTTGATTTGTTGCGCCATCCCCATGTACCAGGTAACATGGAACAAGGGCAGGAAGATGACGATGATGACTTGAAAAACTTAGTGCTCGTTCACACAGAGGTCCGTTTTACAGGTCCACTTTATTGTATACGTTTTTATTCGGTGCTGACGTATGTAGTTGTATGAGCGAGTTCACACAGAAACGACAGTATTCCGAATACAGTAAAAAATACTGATTTGACAAAATATACAGCAGTTTTACAGGTTCGCTTTACCGTAATCGTTCCTATTCGGCAATGGTGTAGGTACTTGTATAAGCGAGTTCACACACACAACAGTTTTAAAATGCTGATCGGTTTTTTCTCAGACTTCCATCCTTGTAGAAAGTTGGTTGGTATGAATTACTCCCAGTAGCAACAGATCCGTTAAAAACGATCCTGGAAATGATGTATCCTGGATGTTCTGTGTGAACGTACCCTTCACATGGTTTAAAAAAATCTGATCAAGTGATCACCATTAAATTGTAAGATTCTCTCAAATCTCTTTCTGTTGCGATTGGTCAATCAACAAAATCCAATCAAATCACTTGAAATTATATCAGTTTCAGCTTTTGAGAAACCGAAGTTGTTTGTCAACGACTTCTTAAGTCAACATGTTGCATGATTAAAGCCCCGTTTTCATTAGGGGACATTTTTTCCGCGACCTTGTCACCCGACTTGAATTTTACGTGTCGGGCGAAGTCGTGGGGACATCGCCCAATATCGCAGGCGACATCTACGTTTTGGGGAAAAAGATGGTTGTCAACGCTTCGATAGCGTCGACCTTGCGCAACATCGTGTCCCGGGGTGTCCCTCGACACTCGACAGTCACCGACGACATTTTGAGTTGTAAGGACGTGTGTCGCTCTTTGTTCCGCGACTCCGAAGCTGCACTCAACAACACTACCTCCTTGGGCGACATATTGATCACTATTCCGGTATGAGGACAAACAAAATGCCGGTTGACAATGTCACCGGACAGTCGCACGTAAATTTCCTGCGAGTGCTCGCGATAAGTCGAGTGACTTTCGCTCGCCGTCTGATTGTTATATCTCTGGAGATTGTATTAGCTGTTAGAGTTTTATTTAGTGTGTTCATGTCCAGGTGCAACAGTCAATGGATACATTC
Organism: Orthosia gothica; assembly: GCA_949775005.1. Taxonomy (NCBI): domain Eukaryota; kingdom Metazoa; phylum Arthropoda; class Insecta; order Lepidoptera; family Noctuidae; genus Orthosia; species Orthosia gothica. The sequence goes on from CATKRY010000084.1 coordinate 118,718, forward strand.
GGGTCTTGTTTGAACCCTTTTCCTCAATAGTCCCCCAGAGACTCAAAACCAATTATGCATCATCTTTACACAGACTTACTTTTTTTTGTTCAAGGTTGAACATACACAAGGCACCAGAAAACCAAACCAGAAAAAAATAATGTTGTGTTCAAAATTTGCTACACCACTTCCGAAGTAGAAAATTGTTTGGACACAGGTGTGTGTTATGTGTGAGGGATATTTTAAGTGTAAAGCTTAAATTTTTTAACGCCTTGGTACCCCAAGGACCCTGAATATTTTCCTTATTCATTTCTTTTTCACCTATCTAAATACCAATTCGCATACTTAATAAAAAATCGTTAGTCTCAAAAGCATCTCAGTTTCAATCAAAGTACGTATATATGTCAAAATGTATGGAAACGTTTTTTAAAGCTCGTTGAGTAGATAAATGCTGTATTTCTTGTATAAAAAATATATTGGAAAACAAAGGAATGAAAAGTCACCAAAGATAATTTTTTTTTAAATTTTGTTTCGATTTTTTTTTAACTTCTTATTTACTTATGAACTTAAAATTTGGTGATTATATTTATTATGACGTTTATTTTACAAAAAAAAATACAATAGTATGAAATTGGATCATTTTTCTATTACAACCATTATAATTTTGCGGTTTTGGGACGGAACCATAAATGTGCGAAGTCCGACACGCGCTTGGCTAGTTTTTCGAATTTCGAATCATGAGTTGCCAATGAGAAAAAGTTGATACAGTTTGTTCCGAAACGCAGATCTAACAGTATGGCGAAAAACGTGTAAAAAACTTAATAAACTTCGAGGAGAACTTCACAATTAAATGTTCCTTTTAATTTCATATTAAACAGATATGATTACCATCATTATACTGAAAACGACCTACAAAATTATCATACATTTTCTTTCCAAATTTAAAACAATGTCACATAAGGACGCATAAAGTCTCCAATAGCCATTTTTATATAAAAGTTATTGCCATAAATCATAAAGTTATTCAACGGACTCCGATCCACGAGATAGACACTTAAAGTTAGTTTAATGTAGTATTCAGTGCAAGTTGTACTAAGTTGAGCTAAGTTTGTGCCGAGTTTCAGGCAGATAAATGCGCTGCCATAGTACGGTAATGGGACTTTGGTGTAGACAGTTGTAAGCGAAGGAGTATGTGGGACAAACTAAGATACGATGAAACTGAACTACTTGTACAATACATGATCAAGTTTTATCGGTAGCTAATTTTCTCTAGTTTGTGAAGGTGGTATGGTTGGTCAACGAGCGTATTGGAGCGGTTGACATATGAAAAGAGAGATATATGTGGTAGGCAGAAACTACAGAACGCCACCTGCTACGATCCTTACATACTTCTTTTGCTTCACACACATTCATACATCTAGTCATACACACACGCCGGTTATGGGTACTGCGCACTTGGCCTTTCTGAAGAACATCACCTATAAGGTCTATGTATGTCTTTCTAGGGCGTCCCCTACCGGCGTTTCCATTCACGTCTGCCTTGTAAATACCTTTCGTTAGTCGACTTTCATTCATCCTCTCAACATGGCCAAACCATCTTAACATACCCTTTTCAATTTTAGTCACTACATCTTCTTTTAAACCACAACGTTGTCTTATTACCTCATTCCTCAATCTATCAGTTAAAGTTACACCACACATACTCCGCAAGGAGCGCATTTCTACTGCATTAATCCTACTTGCATGTCTTTTTTGCCATACCCAGCCTTCACTTCCATACATAAGTGTAGGCACCAGCACGCTGTTGTGAACGGCGAGTCGAGCTTCCGGAGACATCGACTTGTTGGTCACAACTGCATGCATAGCACCATTCACTTTATTCCCTGCATTCACTCTCCTTTCCACATCCTCTTCAATCTTTCCATCCCTTGTGAACATACTACCCAGATATATAAACTCGTTCACTTGCTCCACACTCTTATGATTTATTTTCACTTCACACTTATATTGTATTTATTCATTTATATTTATGAACGTGTGATTTTGAATTTATTGTTGAATAATTTAAAGATGTTTTCCATTAAGGATTATGTGGTACATGAAATAAATGAAATTTATTTTTTATTTAATTGTTATGCCCAGGAGTTGGATTATTCGAGCTCATTATGATAATGGATGAGAATAATGCACATTAAGGTCAGACAGCTGACACGTTATGCTTCTCTGTGAAGTTTTCTTGCCAAGATACCAAAGAAAATTCGAAGGTAAATTCACTTATCCCTTCGAATTTTGAAGTGAAGTTATTTCCAATTTTATTGTAACCAGTGACACTTGCGAGGTTAAGACAAATCAATTGACTTAATAATCATCAAAATCGGCCAATGCATTTGGTTTCTAGAACGCCACATAGAAACAAACATACTTACATACATAGACTGATAAACACAATACCCTCCTTCGGCATTCGGGTAAAAAGTAATACCAAATTCTACTAATGATCTACAAGTATTGTCGCTAGGCAAGAGTGAACAAAGCTAAGATCATTTTAGTTTAGCTGGAAAGATACGGATAACCGTATCCGCACCAATTTAAAGTGCATTGTGCTGTATAGAACACAAGACGGGACGGAGTGTTGTAGCGTTACGTATAACTCAGTGGAGTACGTATACGGCACGTACGGTACGTGTAGGCTTACGTATAGTATACGTAAGCCACGTTAGTAAAATTAAGAATAAAAGGTTAAAAATTAAATTAAAGCTATGAAAATTAAAAAGGGATATAGAGTATAAAAATAAAGTCTGGCTTCATACGAAGTGCCGTTGTATGAGGTGGGGACGTCCTTGCAGGCAACAGGACGGTCAGGAAGTCTTCAAAGTTGAGAAGGAGGCAACCGCAGACCAGGGCGGCGTGGCACGTTGTGATGTGACAGCTGGTGGAGCGCTGCCGTGGCATGTGGGCCCTCGTGTATAGCGTGCGCACCCTGCGCGTATTGCTTGAGGTCTCGCGCGGCCTCAGCGCGCATACCGCCGCGCCGCTGAAGTCCTGTCAGCCACAGTTCATATTCCACGTGCCAGAATGGCACACCTTGTTATTCGGACTGGCACATCGAATTAATGAACAGTAAAAATACTTTTAAGAGTCCAAGGCAATAATTTATTATTTTCAGAGATTCTATTACACTCTTTCACAAGTTGAATTCATTACAATTTTATTAGTACATCGTAGATAAGAATATACTTTGTATTTTTAGGCTAAAACATGTCTTTCCAAAATATTCCACCAAAATTCCAACTTTCAGCGTTCAGAGCTGATTCCAGACTCAAGACTAAATAAACCGGCCAAGTGCGAGTCGGACTCGCGCACGAAGGGTTCCGTACTTGGTAAATTGCGGTTTACGATTTATGACGTAAAAAAAACTACTTACTAGATCTCGTTCAAACCAATTTTCGGATATTTTTTTTAGTTTTATCATTCTCTTACTTTAGAAGTTACAGGGGGGGGGACACACATTTTACCGCTTTGGAAATGTCTCTCGCACAAACTATTCAGTTTAGAAAAAAACCGGCCAAGTGCGAGTCGGACTCGCGCACGAAGGGTTCCGTACTTGGTCAATTGCGGTTTACGATTTATGACGTATTAAAAAAAAACTACTGACTAGATCTCGTTCAAACCACTTTTTGTTGATAGTTTACATAGTAATGTACATCATATATTTTTTTCAGTTTTATCATTCTCTTATTTTAGAAGTTACAGGGGGGGGGGACACATTTTACCACTTTGGAAGAGTCTCTCGCGCAAACTATTCAGTTTAGAAAAAAATGATATTAGAAACCTCTATATCATTTTTGAAGACCTATCCATAGATACCCCACACATATGGGTTTGATGAAAAAAAGTATTTTTAGTTTTAGTTTCATGTTTCATATAATTTCAAGAAAAGGTCTGAGCAGAATTCTCTGAAATTATTCCATCAGAATATTCAGGGCTTTTCTTCGAAGCAATTAGAAATCGAACTGTTTTTGGAAAAAACAAGGTTCGAAATTGTTTGTTTTACTGAGCATTGGCTGAAAGATTATGCAATGCTAATCAATTATGAAAATTATACTGTGGGCAGCTGTTTTAACAGAAATATTATGTTGCATGGGGGTTCACTTATATTAATTAAAAATGGTATTAAATCAAAACCCCGTAAAGATATAGTAGACCTATCAGTTGAACATAGTGTTGAACTGTCCTGTGTTGAGTTGGATAAGCATGTCATAGTGTGCGTTTACAGACCCCCTGATTATAAAAACTACTCTATATTCGAGTCAGTAATGGAAGATGTTTTGGCTAAACTTGCAATTGGTAATAAACAAGTAATTGTCTGTGGTGACTTTAATATTAATATTCTAGAAGAAAATTCAGATAGCAGTAGGTTATTAAATCTCTTTAAATCATTTAATTTGTCACATGTATTTATGGAACCAACACGAACTACATTGACTTCTGCTACATGTATTGATAATGTTTTTTGTTGCTGCAACTACTTTGACAAGGCCATTATTAATTATTTGCCTTCGGATCATAGTGGGCTACTGGTGGCCTTTGAGTCCATTATGCTAAAACAACAAGTGCAGATTCAATCCAGACCAATAACATCCGGTAAATTAAATAAATTTAACAGCACTTTAATCAATAAGTTAAGAGATCAGGACCTCACAGTGAATGATGGTAATATTTTGTATGATGAAGTTTTTTCAGTGGTTCAAAAAGATTTCAATTCAATTTTTAAGAAGCAAACTAAAACTATATGCCCTAAGTTTTTATTCAGTGACTGGGCGACTACAGGACTTAGAAAAAGTAGGGAAAGACTTTACGAACTTTACGGCCTTAAGCCTTTTATTAATACTGAAACGTTTAATAAGTATGTTGCTACTTACTCAAGAATTTTTAAAAATACATGTAAGGCAGCTAAGGCCTTGTACATTAGCAATAAGGTTAAATTTGCAGAAAATAAAATCAAGACGGTTTGGCAAATTATAAACAATGAAACGAACAGGAATAAAAGAAATAATAATGATTACACACTTGAGACCACACACGGACTTATTAGAGATAACAAAACAGTTGCTCAAGAGTTTGTAAATTTCTTTACCAACATCCCAATTAAAACTACTGAAACCTTAAATTCTTCGCCCTCGCTAGCTTTTGGATTATTAAACGCGAACGTTTTAGCCTGCCCCAATGAATTTAACTTTTCACATATAAACCCCTTAACAGTAATAAAAGCTTTTAAGCAAATCAAGATAAAACCGACCGAAGATCTATGGGGAATGTCCATCAAAGCTTGTACCTCTATTATTCAGACTATAGCGCCGTACTTAGCTTTGATTTTCAATTTGTGTGTGGATCAAGGAGTCTTTCCGGATCTAATGAAATATAGTAAGGTTATACCACTTTTTAAATCCGGGGACAGTAAAGACACAAATAATTATAGACCAGTATCCGTGTTGCCGGTTTTCAGCAAGGTATTTGAGAAGATAATGCTAAATCAAATGCTCATTCATTTTAATACGAATAACATCTTACATGATAAACAGTATGGTTTCACCAAAGGACGTTGTACAACTGACGCTGGTGTCACCCTATTAAAACACATATTTAATGCGTGGGAAGAGTCGCAGGATGCCATAGGTATCTTCTGCGACCTGTCGAAGGCGTTTGATTGCGTTAATCATGAAACATTACTTCTGAAACTTGAGCATTACGGGCTAGGTCAATCAGCGTTAAGTTTGATTAAATCTTATTTGAGTGATGGACAACAATTAGTTCAAATAAACGGTGTGAATTCGTCGGGGTTAAATGTGAAAATGGGGGTACCCCAGGGCTCAATTTTAGGTCCTTTCTTATTTTTAATATACATAAACGATTTACCCCATTTATTCGAAGGCAAACTAAATATGGTGTTATTTGCTGATGACACATCTTTAGTTTTTAAAGTAAATAGACGTACTTGTCAGGTTGACGACGTAAATAACGCGCTACGGCAGGTTCAGGATTGGTTCACTGCCAATAATTTAGTATTAAATGGTAAAAAAACCAAATGCGTAAAATTTTCGTTGCCAAATGTCAAAAGTACTGATTGTGACATTATATTAAACAAGGAGAAGCTCGAATTCGTCGATAAAACGGTTTTCCTGGGGATCACGCTAGACTCAAGGTTACAATGGGGTCCTCATTTAGTATCACTTGCGGGGCGGCTGAGTTCGGCAGCTTATGCTGTCAGAAAGATTCGTCAATTTACTGATGTGGATACCGCTAGGCTAGTCTATTTTAGTTACTTTCATAGTATAATGTCTTACGGTATCTTACTATGGGGAAGGGCTGCAGACATTGAGTCTATTTTTATTCTGCAAAAACGAGCCATCAGAGCGATTTACAATCTTCGCCGCCGTGATTCTCTAAGGGAACTGTTTAAGGACATTAACATCATGACGGTTCCTTGTCAATATATTTATGAAAACATTATGTACGTGAGAAAGAATTTACATCTTTTTAGTAAAAACGGAGACAGACATAATTACATTACTAGAAATAGGGACCAATTAGTTCAACCAGGTTTCAGACTGGCAAAAGTGGCCTCATCTTTCATGGGGTACTGTACAAAATGTTACAATAAAATTCCTCCCCATATTCTAGAACTGAATGAGACGAAATTTAAAAATTGTATAAAACGCACACTATGCAGGCAGGCATATTATAAGTTGGGGGATTATATCACTGATAAAAATGCTTGGCTCAATGCTAGTCCTGCTCCACAACCACTAGGGCGCAAAAACAAATGATATGTTTATGTTTGTGTTGTATAGACTCGATTTCTTTTAGTATTGTATAGCTGCACAGCACGTGTGTGGGTACTATGTACCCAACTGTAAATCTACCATTTGCTATACCTATGTGTCGTTCGTTGACTTGTGTGTGCCCTGGCAGTTGAGTGTGTCATGCTCTCTCAAATGTCTCTCTGATGGTGGCGCGTGTGTTGGATCATTCGGTTCCCTTCATGATGGTTGAGCTGGGTGGTGCCGATTCATGCGTCATGTTCGTGAACGGGCGCCGTCAGTTGGGATTGGTCATAACTCAACTGCTTCGGATGTTGATGTTTTTCTAGTACCTATTGTATAACTGCACAGACATGTGTGAGTACTTTTAATACTTTATACCTTTACATTGTGTAGTGTGTAGTGCTATTCTGGGTGCATTGTCCTCACATATGTGAATTTATTAATGTATATGTACTCATGTACCTAAATATTGTAAAAATCTTTTTTTTTTTTAAAAGAGTAAGTATGGAGTTTCTTGTGCATTCTTCTCCATAACAAGCTACTTTCCGAATGCACGGTAGAATCATTTTTTTTTTTTAAAAGAGTAAGTATGGAGTTTCTTGTGCATTCTTCTCCATAACAAGCTACTTTCCGAATGCACGGTAGAATCAACTTTTATTCCATGTAAATTTAAAAAGTATGGAGTTTCTTGTGCATTTTTCTCCATAACTAGCTACTTTCCGAATGCACGGTAGAATCAACTTGTATTCCATTTAAATTTAAATTGTGACATTCAAAAGTGCCGCTTGGTGGCCCAGTTGAAATAAATATCTTTTGTCTTTTGTCTTTTGTCATGGGAACCCCCAAAATGTATTGTTTTATTTTCTGTTTTTGAGTAAAAATCTTAATGCGGTTCACAGAATACATCTACTCACCAAGTTTCAACAGCATAGTTCTTATAGTTTCGGAAAAAAGTGGCTGTGACATACGGACGGACAGACAGACAGACAGACAGACAGACAGACAGACATGACAAATCTATAAGGGTTCTGTTTTTTGCCATTTGGCTACGGAACCCTAAAAAGCTGAAGCCCCATTTTCATTCGTTCTCCATTTCTTCTAAATTTCAAATTCAAATCAAAATAAGACCAGAACGAATAAAAACGGCTTTACAAAAGCGGGTCACTCTGCACTGACCTTACAATAATGTACAACTAGCTTAAGGAAAGGTCTAGGTGGTCCATGGTACCTATGGTATGTCTATGGCTCTAAGAAAATAAAATAGACAGACAGATGTCATGTCAGATGAAAATGTCAGAGTATAAAAAAATCCATAATTTTGCAAATAAGCAATACAAATTAAGTTAAAAAATATAAATCAACCAGAAATAACTAAAAATATGCTTTACAGGTAATAAGAATATCAAAGAATACTTATAATAGAGTTACAAAAATTGATACAATATCAAAAGATATGAAGATGGTTTGTGGAGTGTTATGAAACGTAAGTAGATCTTGAATAATTATCACAGTGTAGACTAGAGGACTATTTGCAACAATTGATCGATGGAAATAACACACAACAAAAGCTAGCCTTAACGCACCTGCGATACAGAAGTATCGCGAGTGCGTTAAGGCTAGCTTTTCCCAGCGAAGTAGGTATTTAACGCGCCACTGTTACCGCGAAGCGAACGGTGCGCTCGCGTGAGCATAAAGCTGACTAAAGTGTCACAGTAAAGTTGGGTACAGAAGGCTTATTTTACTATTGTTTTTAAAAGTTAATAAAATAAGAGAGTTGATGACAAACCGTTTGTTGTATTACAATGCGTAGTAATAACGAAATTTTAAGTGTTTTTTTTTTTAATAAATCTGTGAATATTATTGTTTGCAAAAATGCCCTAAATCGTATTTTATTCAATTATTTGACTATCGATCTATATTTTTGAAAACATAAACGGTTGGACGAAATAAACACAATCATCAAAACAAAAAAACTCCTCGGTTTTACAAACAATCGAATGTTTTAGGTAGTTTTTTTTTCAATATATTCAAAATCCAAGCTGGCGCCGATCGAAATTGCCGAAATTTTCGTCATGGGTGTCATTTTCATGGTTTTTGGGGTCGCTTATTGAGAATTTGGGGTCAAAATTACTTTCAAGATGGCGCCGACCGAAATTTTTGAAATATTCGTCATGGGTGTCATTTTCATGACTTTTGGGGTCGCTAAATGTGAAATTTTTGGTCAAAATAAAATTCCAAGATGGCGCCGTCCGAAAATTTTGAACCCTGGAAATGACACTCATGACGAAAATTTCAAAAATTTCGATCGGCACCAACTTGGAATTTAATTTTGACCCCAAATTAGCATTTAGCGACCCCGAAAACCAAGAAAATGACACCCATGAAGAAAACTTTCAAAATTTTCAGTCGGCGCCATCTTGGAATACATTTTGACCCTAAATTCGTAACTAGCGACCCCAAAAACCATGAAAATGACACCCATGACAAAAATTTCAGTCGACACCATCTTGGAATACATTTTGACCTCAAATTCGTATCTAGCGACCCCAAAAACCATGAAAATGACACCCATGACGAAAGTTTCAAAATTTTCGGTCGGCTCCATCTTGTATTTTCATTTTGAACACATATTCACAATTACCCACCCCGAAAACTATGAAAATGACACCCATAACGAAAGTTTCAAAATTTTCGGTCGGCGCCATCTTGGCATTTTATTTTGACAGCAAATTCGCATTTAGCGACCCAGAAAACCAAGAAAATTACACACATGAAGAAAGATTTAAAAGCTTTGGCTGGCGCCATCTTGTATTTTCATTTTGACCCTATATTAGCATTCAGCGACCCCAACAACCACGAAAGTGACACCTATGACAAAAATATCAAAAATTTCGGTGGGCGCCATTTTGAATTTTTATTATGACTAATATTTGCAATTATTATTTTTATTTTGACAAATAACCCTAAAAACAAAATAAAATACACCCATTACGAATATTTTGGTCTTCTTTGAAGTCTGTTAAGAAACTTTCCTAACCTACTGATTCTGTTACACTGTGGCTTCATAATAAATGGGTCGATAGATTAGAGAGAAGTCCAGTACGACCTAAACTGGCACGGGTCCTGCCTCGTCAAGGCCTCGCGGGTGACTGAAGTGCCGTACGGCGGCCGTTGTGTTATATATAATTTTATTATTAAAACAATTCAATTATTTTATAAATTCTACCCTGAGAATAAAGTTCTACAGGTTGTTAACTAAACTAAAAAAACATCGTTTTAGAGTCCTTTTCAGATTTTTTATTGATCAAGTGAAATTTTCGATATCATATTTTAATAAAATTCCAAGATGGCGCCGTCCGAAAATTTTGAACCCTGGAAATGACACTCATGACGAAAATTTCAAAAATTTCGGTCGGCACCAACTTGGAATTTAATTTTGACCCCAAATTAGCATTTAGCGACCCCGAAAACCAAGAAAATGACACCCATGAAGAAAACTTTCAAAATTTTCAGTCGGCGCCATCTTGGAATACATTTTGACCCTAAATTCGTAACTAGCGACCCCAAAAACCATGAAAATGACACCCATGACAAAAATTTCAGTCGACACCATCTTGGAATACATTTTGACCTCAAATTCGTATCTAGCGACCCCAAAAACCATGAAAATGACACCCATGACGAAAGTTTCAAAATTTTCGGTCGGCTCCATCTTGTATTTTCATTTTGAACACATATTCACAATTACCCACCCCGAAAACTATGAAAATGACACCCATAACGAAAGTTTCAAAATTTTCGGTCGGCGCCATCTTGGCATTTTATTTTGACAGCAAATTCGCATTTAGCGACCCAGAAAACCAAGAAAATTACACACATGAAGAAAGATTTAAAAGCTTTGGCTGGCGCCATCTTGTATTTTCATTTTGACCCTATATTAGCATTCAGCGACCCCAACAACCACGAAAGTGACACCTATGACAAAAATATCAAAAATTTCGGTGGGCGCCATTTTGAATTTTTATTATGACTAATATTTGCAATTATTATTTTTATTTTGACAAATAACCCTAAAAACAAAATAAAATACACCCATTACGAATATTTTGGTCTTCTTTGAAGTCTGTTAAGAAACTTTCCTAACCTACTGATTCTGTTACACTGTGGCTTCATAATAAATGGGTCGATAGATTAGAGAGAAGTCCAGTACGACCTAAACTGGCACGGGTCCTGCCTCGTCAAGGCCTCGCGGGTGACCAGGGGTGACAATCTTAATAGTGGCAAACGAGTAATTGTTCTAATATAAGTGTATAAAATTAGGTTGGACACCAAAAGTATTGCCACTCCATACATTTAAATGACATTTTAATTTGTCGTCATTAACGTCGTACGTTAACTAAACAACCAGCACAGAGATGGCGGTATTCATGATGTACAATTTGAAATAGGTACCAGCAAGTAATCTTAATTTTCATTCTCAATAGCAACGTCTGAATAGCCTAATCGTACAGAGTCAGACTGACAAACAAAAGAATTCTGGTTCGATTCTCGCGAACCGTGGCACTTTTTGTTCCCTAAAATTTATTAAAACAAGAATGTTGGCAATAGTTTCAAAACCTGCATCCAGAGGGCGACACTTTCCGTTTCTCAATTTTGTAGCGGAGATAGACCTCTATTTCATATATAAAAAAGTACTCTGTGCGGGTGACTGAAGTGCCGTACGGCGGCCGTTGTGTTATATATAATTTTATTATTAAAACAATTCAATTATTTTATAAATTCTACCCTGAGAATAAAGTTCTACAGGTTGTTAACTAAACTAAAAAAACATCGTTTTAGAGTCCTTTTCAGATTTTTTATTGATCAAGTGAAATTTTCGATATCATATTTTAATAAAATTCCAAGATGGCGCCGTCCGAAAATTTTGAACCCTGGAAATGACACTCATGACGAAAATTTCAAAAATTTCGGTCGGCACCAACTTGGAATTTAATTTTGACCCCAAATTAGCATTTAGCGACCCCGAAAACCAAGAAAATGACACCCATGAAGAAAACTTTCAAAATTTTCAGTCGGCGCCATCTTGGAATACATTTTGACCCTAAATTCGTAACTAGCGACCCCAAAAACCATGAAAATGACACCCATGACAAAAATTTCAGTCGACACCATCTTGGAATACATTTTGACCTCAAATTCGTATCTAGCGACCCCAAAAACCATGAAAATGACACCCATGACGAAAGTTTCAAAATTTTCGGTCGGCTCCATCTTGTATTTTCATTTTGAACACATATTCACAATTACCCACCCCGAAAACTATGAAAATGACACCCATAACGAAAGTTTCAAAATTTTCGGTCGGCGCCATCTTGGCATTTTATTTTGACAGCAAATTCGCATTTAGCGACCCAGAAAACCAAGAAAATTACACACATGAAGAAAGATTTAAAAGCTTTGGCTGGCGCCATCTTGTATTTTCATTTTGACCCTATATTAGCATTCAGCGACCCCAACAACCACGAAAGTGACACCTATGACAAAAATATCAAAAATTTCGGTGGGCGCCATTTTGAATTTTTATTATGACTAATATTTGCAATTATTATTTTTATTTTGACAAATAACCCTAAAAACAAAATAAAATACACCCATTACGAATATTTTGGTCTTCTTTGAAGTCTGTTAAGAAACTTTCCTAACCTACTGATTCTGTTACACTGTGGCTTCATAATAAATGGGTCGATAGATTAGAGAGAAGTCCAGTACGACCTAAACTGGCACGGGTCCTGCCTCGTCAAGGCCTCGCGGGTGACCAGGGGTGACAATCTTAATAGTGGCAAACGAGTAATTGTTCTAATATAAGTGTATAAAATTAGGTTGGACACCAAAAGTATTGCCACTCCATACATTTAAATGACATTTTAATTTGTCGTCATTATATCGTACGTTAACTAAACAACCAGCACAGAGATGGCGGTATTCATGATGTACAATTTGAAATAAGTACCAGCAAGTAATCTTAATTTTCATTCTCAATAGCAACGTCTGAATAGCCTAATCGTACAGAGTCAGACTGACAAACAAAAGAATTCTGGTTCGATTCTCGCGAACCGTGGCACTTTTTGTTCCCTAAAATTTATTAAAACAAGAATGTTGGCAATAGTTTCAAAACCTGCATCCAGAGGGCGACACTTTCCGTTTCTCAATTTTGTAGCGGAGATAGACCTCTATTTCATATATAAAAAAGTACTCTGTGCGGGTGACTGAAGTGCCGTACGGCGGCCGTTGTGTTATATATAATTTTATTATTAAAACAATTCAATTATTTTATAAATTCTACCCTGAGAATAAAGTTCTACAGGTTGTTAACTAAACTAAAAAAACATCGTTTTAGAGTCCTTTTCAGATTTTTTATTGATCAAGTGAAATTTTCGATATCATATTTTAATAAAATTCCAAGATGGCGCCGTCCGAAAATTTTGAACCCTGGAAATGACACTCATGACGAAAATTTCAAAAATTTCGGTCGGCACCAACTTGGAATTTAATTTTGACCCCAAATTAGCATTTAGCGACCCCGAAAACCAAGAAAATGACACCCATGAAGAAAACTTTCAAAATTTTCAGTCGGCGCCATCTTGGAATACATTTTGACCCTAAATTCGTAACTAGCGACCCCAAAAACCATGAAAATGACACCCATGACAAAAATTTCAGTCGACACCATCTTGGAATACATTTTGACCTCAAATTCGTATCTAGCGACCCCAAAAACCATGAAAATGACACCCATGACGAAAGTTTCAAAATTTTCGGTCGGCTCCATCTTGTATTTTCATTTTGAACACATATTCACAATTACCCACCCCGAAAACTATGAAAATGACACCCATAACGAAAGTTTCAAAATTTTCGGTCGGCGCCATCTTGGCATTTTATTTTGACAGCAAATTCGCATTTAGCGACCCAGAAAACCAAGAAAATTACACACATGAAGAAAGATTTAAAAGCTTTGGCTGGCGCCATCTTGTATTTTCATTTTGACCCTATATTAGCATTCAGCGACCCCAACAACCACGAAAGTGACACCTATGACAAAAATATCAAAAATTTCGGTGGGCGCCATTTTGAATTTTTATTATGACTAATATTTGCAATTATTATTTTTATTTTGACAAATAACCCTAAAAACAAAATAAAATACACCCATTACGAATATTTTGGTCTTCTTTGAAGTCTGTTAAGAAACTTTCCTAACCTACTGATTCTGTTACACTGTGGCTTCATAATAAATGGGTCGATAGATTAGAGAGAAGTCCAGTACGACCTAAACTGGCACGGGTCCTGCCTCGTCAAGGCCTCGCGGGTGACCAGGGGTGACAATCTTAATAGTGGCAAACGAGTAATTGTTCTAATATAAGTGTATAAAATTAGGTTGGACACCAAAAGTATTGCCACTCCATACATTTAAATGACATTTTAATTTGTCGTCATTATATCGTACGTTAACTAAACAACCAGCACAGAGATGGCGGTATTCATGATGTACAATTTGAAATAAGTACCAGCAAGTAATCTTAATTTTCATTCTCAATAGCAACGTCTGAATAGCCTAATCGTACAGAGTCAGACTGACAAACAAAAGAATTCTGGTTCGATTCTCGCGAACCGTGGCACTTTTTGTTCCCTAAAATTTATTAAAACAAGAATGTTGGCAATAGTTTCAAAACCTGCATCCAGAGGGCGACACTTTCCGTTTCTCAATTTTGTAGCGGAGATAGACCTCTATTTCATATATAAAAAAGTACTCTGTGCGGGTGACTGAAGTGCCGTACGGCGGCCGTTGTGTTATATATAATTTTATTATTAAAACAATTCAATTATTTTATAAATTCTACCCTGAGAATAAAGTTCTACAGGTTGTTAACTAAACTAAAAAAACATCGTTTTAGAGTCCTTTTCAGATTTTTTATTGATCAAGTGAAATTTTCGATATCATATTTTAATAAAATTCCAAGATGGCGCCGTCCGAAAATTTTGAACCCTGGAAATGACACTCATGACGAAAATTTCAAAAATTTCGGTCGGCACCAACTTGGAATTTAATTTTGACCCCAAATTAGCATTTAGCGACCCCGAAAACCAAGAAAATGACACCCATGAAGAAAACTTTCAAAATTTTCAGTCGGCGCCATCTTGGAATACATTTTGACCCTAAATTCGTAACTAGCGACCCCAAAAACCATGAAAATGACACCCATGACAAAAATTTCAGTCGACACCATCTTGGAATACATTTTGACCTCAAATTCGTATCTAGCGACCCCAAAAACCATGAAAATGACACCCATGACGAAAGTTTCAAAATTTTCGGTCGGCTCCATCTTGTATTTTCATTTTGAACACATATTCACAATTACCCACCCCGAAAACTATGAAAATGACACCCATAACGAAAGTTTCAAAATTTTCGGTCGGCGCCATCTTGGCATTTTATTTTGACAGCAAATTCGCATTTAGCGACCCAGAAAACCAAGAAAATTACACACATGAAGAAAGATTTAAAAGCTTTGGCTGGCGCCATCTTGTATTTTCATTTTGACCCTATATTAGCATTCAGCGACCCCAACAACCACGAAAGTGACACCTATGACAAAAATATCAAAAATTTCGGTGGGCGCCATTTTGAATTTTTATTATGACTAATATTTGCAATTATTATTTTTATTTTGACAAATAACCCTAAAAACAAAATAAAATACACCCATTACGAATATTTTGGTCTTCTTTGAAGTCTGTTAAGAAACTTTCCTAACCTACTGATTCTGTTACACTGTGGCTTCATAATAAATGGGTCGATAGATTAGAGAGAAGTCCAGTACGACCTAAACTGGCACGGGTCCTGCCTCGTCAAGGCCTCGCGGGTGACCAGGGGTGACAATCTTAATAGTGGCAAACGAGTAATTGTTCTAATATAAGTGTATAAAATTAGGTTGGACACCAAAAGTATTGCCACTCCATACATTTAAATGACATTTTAATTTGTCGTCATTATATCGTACGTTAACTAAACAACCAGCACAGAGATGGCGGTATTCATGATGTACAATTTGAAATAGGTACCAGCAAGTAATCTTAATTTTCATTCTCAATAGCAACGTCTGAATAGCCTAATCGTACAGAGTCAGACTGACAAACAAAAGAATTCTGGTTCGATTCTCGCGAACCGTGGCACTTTTTGTTCCCTAAAATTTATTAAAACAAGAATGTTGGCAATAGTTTCAAAACCTGCATCCAGAGGGCGACACTTTCCGTTTCTCAATTTTGTAGCGGAGATAGACCTCTATTTCATATATAAAAAAGTACTCTGTGCGGGTGACTGAAGTGCCGTACGGCGGCCGTTGTGTTATATATAATTTTATTATTAAAACAATTCAATTATTTTATAAATTCTACCCTGAGAATAAAGTTCTACAGGTTGTTAACTAAACTAAAAAAACATCGTTTTAGAGTCCTTTTCAGATTTTTTATTGATCAAGTGAAATTTTCGATATCATATTTTAATAAAATTCCAAGATGGCGCCGTCCGAAAATTTTGAACCCTGGAAATGACACTCATGACGAAAATTTCAAAAATTTCGGTCGGCACCAACTTGGAATTTAATTTTGACCCCAAATTAGCATTTAGCGACCCCGAAAACCAAGAAAATGACACCCATGAAGAAAACTTTCAAAATTTTCAGTCGGCGCCATCTTGGAATACATTTTGACCCTAAATTCATAACTAGCGACCCCAAAAACCATGAAAATGACACCCATGACAAAAATTTCAGTCGACACCATCTTGGAATACATTTTGACCTCAAATTCGTATCTAGCGACCCCAAAAACCATGAAAATGACACCCATGACGAAAGTTTCAAAATTTTCGGTCGGCTCCATCTTGTATTTTCATTTTGAACACATATTCACAATTACCCACCCCGAAAACTATGAAAATGACACCCATAACGAAAGTTTCAAAATTTTCGGTCGGCGCCATCTTGGCATTTTATTTTGACAGCAAATTCGCATTTAGCGACCCAGAAAACCAAGAAAATTACACACATGAAGAAAGATTTAAAAGCTTTGGCTGGCGCCATCTTGTATTTTCATTTTGACCCTATATTAGCATTCAGCGACCCCAACAACCACGAAAGTGACACCTATGACAAAAATATCAAAAATTTCGGTGGGCGCCATTTTGAATTTTTATTATGACTAATATTTGCAATTATTATTTTTATTTTGACAAATAACCCTAAAAACAAAATAAAATACACCCATTACGAATATTTTGGTCTTCTTTGAAGTCTGTTAAGAAACTTTCCTAACCTACTGATTCTGTTACACTGTGGCTTCATAATAAATGGGTCGATAGATTAGAGAGAAGTCCAGTACGACCTAAACTGGCACGGGTCCTGCCTCGTCAAGGCCTCGCGGGTGACCAGGGGTGACAATCTTAATAGTGGCAAACGAGTAATTGTTCTAATATAAGTGTATAAAATTAGGTTGGACACCAAAAGTATTGCCACTCCATACATTTAAATGACATTTTAATTTGTCGTCATTATATCGTACGTTAACTAAACAACCAGCACAGAGATGGCGGTATTCATGATGTACAATTTGAAATAAGTACCAGCAAGTAATCTTAATTTTCATTCTCAATAGCAACGTCTGAATAGCCTAATCGTACAGAGTCAGACTGACAAACAAAAGAATTCTGGTTCGATTCTCGCGAACCGTGGCACTTTTTGTTCCCTAAAATTTATTAAAACAAGAATGTTGGCAATAGTTTCAAAACCTGCATCCAGAGGGCGACACTTTCCGTTTCTCAATTTTGTAGCGGAGATAGACCTCTATTTCATATATAAAAAAGTACTCTGTGCGGGTGACTGAAGTGCCGTACGGCGGCCGTTGTGTTATATATAATTTTATTATTAAAACAATTCAATTATTTTATAAATTCTACCCTGAGAATAAAGTTCTACAGGTTGTTAACTAAACTAAAAAAACATCGTTTTAGAGTCCTTTTCAGATTTTTTATTGATCAAGTGAAATTTTCGATATCATATTTTAATAAAATTCCAAGATGGCGCCGTCCGAAAATTTTGAACCCTGGAAATGACACTCATGACGAAAATTTCAAAAATTTCGGTCGGCACCAACTTGGAATTTAATTTTGACCCCAAATTAGCATTTAGCGACCCCGAAAACCAAGAAAATGACACCCATGAAGAAAACTTTCAAAATTTTCAGTCGGCGCCATCTTGGAATACATTTTGACCCTAAATTCGTAACTAGCGACCCCAAAAACCATGAAAATGACACCCATGACAAAAATTTCAGTCGACACCATCTTGGAATACATTTTGACCTCAAATTCGTATCTAGCGACCCCAAAAACCATGAAAATGACACCCATGACGAAAGTTTCAAAATTTTCGGTCGGCTCCATCTTGTATTTTCATTTTGAACACATATTCACAATTACCCACCCCGAAAACTATGAAAATGACACCCATAACGAAAGTTTCAAAATTTTCGGTCGGCGCCATCTTGGCATTTTATTTTGACAGCAAATTCGCATTTAGCGACCCAGAAAACCAAGAAAATTACACACATGAAGAAAGATTTAAAAGCTTTGGCTGGCGCCATCTTGTATTTTCATTTTGACCCTATATTAGCATTCAGCGACCCCAACAACCACGAAAGTGACACCTATGACAAAAATATCAAAAATTTCGGTGGGCGCCATTTTGAATTTTTATTATGACTAATATTTGCAATTATTATTTTTATTTTGACAAATAACCCTAAAAACAAAATAAAATACACCCATTACGAATATTTTGGTCTTCTTTGAAGTCTGTTAAGAAACTTTCCTAACCTACTGATTCTGTTACACTGTGGCTTCATAATAAATGGGTCGATAGATTAGAGAGAAGTCCAGTACGACCTAAACTGGCACGGGTCCTGCCTCGTCAAGGCCTCGCGGGTGACCAGGGGTGACAATCTTAATAGTGGCAAACGAGTAATTGTTCTAATATAAGTGTATAAAATTAGGTTGGACACCAAAAGTATTGCCACTCCATACATTTAAATGACATTTTAATTTGTCGTCATTATATCGTACGTTAACTAAACAACCAGCACAGAGATGGCGGTATTCATGATGTACAATTTGAAATAAGTACCAGCAAGTAATCTTAATTTTCATTCTCAATAGCAACGTCTGAATAGCCTAATCGTACAGAGTCAGACTGACAAACAAAAGAATTCTGGTTCGATTCTCGCGAACCGTGGCACTTTTTGTTCCCTAAAATTTATTAAAACAAGAATGTTGGCAATAGTTTCAAAACCTGCATCCAGAGGGCGACACTTTCCGTTTCTCAATTTTGTAGCGGAGATAGACCTCTATTTCATATATAAAAAAGTACTCTGTGCGGGTGACTGAAGTGCCGTACGGCGGCCGTTGTGTTATATATAATTTTATTATTAAAACAATTCAATTATTTTATAAATTCTACCCTGAGAATAAAGTTCTACAGGTTGTTAACTAAACTAAAAAAACATCGTTTTAGAGTCCTTTTCAGATTTTTTATTGATCAAGTGAAATTTTCGATATCATATTTTAATAAAATTCCAAGATGGCGCCGTCCGAAAATTTTGAACCCTGGAAATGACACTCATGACGAAAATTTCAAAAATTTCGGTCGGCACCAACTTGGAATTTAATTTTGACCCCAAATTAGCATTTAGCGACCCCGAAAACCAAGAAAATGACACCCATGAAGAAAACTTTCAAAATTTTCAGTCGGCGCCATCTTGGAATACATTTTGACCCTAAATTCGTAACTAGCGACCCCAAAAACCATGAAAATGACACCCATGACAAAAATTTCAGTCGACACCATCTTGGAATACATTTTGACCTCAAATTCGTATCTAGCGACCCCAAAAACCATGAAAATGACACCCATGACGAAAGTTTCAAAATTTTCGGTCGGCTCCATCTTGTATTTTCATTTTGACCCTATATTAGCATTCAGCGACCCCAACAACCACGAAAGTGACACCTATGACAAAAATATCAAAAATTTCGGTGGGCGCCATTTTGAATTTTTATTATGACTAATATTTGCAATTATTATTTTTATTTTGACAAATAACCCTAAAAACAAAATAAAATACACCCATTACGAATATTTTGGTCTTCTTTGAAGTCTGTTAAGAAACTTTCCTAACCTACTGATTCTGTTACACTGTGGCTTCATAATAAATGGGTCGATAGATTAGAGAGAAGTCCAGTACGACCTAAACTGGCACGGGTCCTGCCTCGTCAAGGCCTCGCGGGTGACTGAAGTGCCGTACGGCGGCCGTTGTGTTATATATAATTTTATTTTTAAAACAATTCAATTATTTTATAAATTCTACCCTGAGAATAAAGTTCTACAGGTTGTTAACTAAACTAAAAAAACATCGTTTTAGAGTCCTTTTCAGATTTTTTATTGATCAAGTGAAATTTTCGATATCATATTTTGAAACTCAGAAGTGAAAAGTACATGTAGTAAACTACAATACATTTTTTTTTGCATTTAATTTATCACTATTTGTTTGTTTAATAATGAATCAAAGAGATGTAAAAGTGAGACTACCTGCCCTTAACATGCATTTCAACTCACACAACACAAACAGTCAGACCCGAAACTACTATCTGTAGGCCATATACATATTTGTTCCGTGCGGGAATCAAACCCGAGAGACTCAGTGCGCTTATCCACTGCGCTAGTCATGCCATCTAACCAGTTACATCAACCAATTAATTTCTCCTGTTTAAAATACAATTTTAGCGTAATTTACTTATGACCGGTGTAAAATTTCCATTTAAATGGATATCGAAACGATTAGTTCCAACATTTTTACAGTAGAATTAATACAAGCATTTCGTTTCTACTCGTAATTAACGTGCATTTTATGCCGAAAACTGATACGTATTTTCACTCTGGTAGTGATTGTCCTTAAATTTTGTTTTTACTTTTGACATTTAAATCACCCTCTAATTTTTATAAACTAACATATATAATTTTTCTTATGCGATTACCTCAGAAAATAAATCCAAAATGCTTCCTCATTGGATTGTCTTAATTTTCAACTATTTGTTTAATCATAACTGCCACTAAAGAAAAGTAATTTTCACTGGTACAATGTACTAACACGTATTTTGTTGACCCTTCCATTTTCAAATTCGTATCGTGCTCAGTACTTTTGAACTCATGATACAGTAAGGTTAAAGAGATTCAAATTTTGAACAATCAGTAAACAAATATAACATTCCTGTAGCAACACACTAACCACAGGAATATGAGCTGTTGTTCTGCATTATTTTGATAGTTCTTCACCATTCCAGTTCCCGTTAATCGCTGTTGCGAATTCATTGTAACTTCGACTTTTAGTTCGCTTTTATTGCCGAGACGTTAATACTTAGAGTACTTCGGAAGTGCTCAGTACAATAATTTACTCATTTGCGTGGAGCGGTCTAATGGTCGAAGCAAATTTATGCTAATACTATCGACGTGGTTGTTTAATACTTTTAACATAAGACCTTTGTGTTGTTGTTGTGCTTAAAATAAGGGCTTTTATTTACTTTTCAGTATAGTAATAGAGGCAGTAGAATAGTTGTTTTGCTTAGTTGTATCATTACTTACGGTGAAGAATAGTGCAGAAAATGGCGTGCCCTGAAACAAAAAATTTGAAGACAAGTGACTGATTATGGTACATTATTCTCTCATGGAGATTGCATGTGTCCTGAGGAAGCAACGTCATGGACTTATTATGCATCAAGTACACTCTGTAGCGTTGTGAGAGTCGCAACTGAAAATAGTCGAGTGATTCTAAAATATCACAATTAGTAAGTTCCTAATGACAACACTAAAAACGCGGAACAACTCTGATTTGCCCAGGATGCTATCGCTCGGCCATTTCGTTTCCGTTTGCTTAGCTGATTATGATATCTCCTGCTCCTCAGGACTCTGTGTAACCCGACCTAGGGTGAGTTCCACATTTGTTAAGTAATTCTAGCTGATTCTCCCGACTAGATAACCTATATTTATTTCATCACCTATGTAGTATCTGATTTCGCGCTGTCATTGTTGGACGCGCGGCAAGGAGTTGTCTTGAGCACAGGAGATTGTAATATATATGTATTTCTACTGCATCGAGGAGGTGTAGTGCCTCACTGTGTTATTGTAAGTGATCACGTTAACTCATATATTTATTAAATGCTCGTGTGTTCATGCTTAACATAATTTTCCATCTGTCAATGTGCTTGCTATGTTCGCAAACTCCTTACCTATAAACCACTGCGATGTGCAGAGCTTTCAACTACAATGCTTCCCACACCGTTCCTTGGCTTAAAAAGGGGAACAAGCTGGTACATCGCATGCGGCTTGCTGCTAATAGCACCGCATCTAACATGCGCACCCTATGGTGCTTCCAGGACTCGGGCTGAGGGCTAGACCCCTTGCCCACTGCTGCGCGCTGCTAGCTACATGCAAGCTACCTACGCACGCTGCCCAGGTCTTGGCTTGCCTACCTGCGGCCTACCCCCACGTGAGCCGGTGCTGACAGGCTGTCTCCGGGTATTACCTGTGGGAGTTACGAGGGCCGTCCGGCCTACTGCTGAGCCTGTGCTAAACAGGTCCCCACATCTGCCACGTGCTGCCAAAGGACGGTACCCTTCTTGCCACAAATACTGCGTGATAGTGCTCGGAACAGAATAGTGACCTAGTTATTTACCCGCGACCTAGCTGTGGAACTTTATGTACTTGTAATTATATGTATTAACTTGTCCAGCTGTTTCACTTACCATCTACCTACCTATCAGTTAGCGGCCTGCGCAGCCTACCATGCGCAGACCTAGCCGTTACAACCCAGTCGTTGCTGCTCTAGTGCTCGGCTATGTAGCAAGCCATTCATGTGCTCTGACATGCAATTGAGCTATATGTGCGAAATGATATTTAGATTCCTTATGCCTTATTTGTAAGCATTTAAACAAAAATATAAACCATCTTTAATTCCATTACAAGATAAAACTGAAATTGGTCAATTATCTTCTCAGCATTATAAATTCCCCTCATGTAGAGTTTGTATGCCTACCCATCTCATATTATGTAAAATGTTGATACTTTCGTATCAAAAATATTGTAGGAATTGTTATTTTTAGCCTCGCTGTCAGATTACGTTTGAGGAGTTATTACAAGAATCCCCTTATGTCGGCTAATGCCGACGATGTATCACATTGAATTTCACAAACGAAGTATTATGTAGCAAAAGTGTTGTACAAATAGCTTTTTTTTAAATCTTGTATTATGCGATAAATTCGATACGTTGACAAAGGCTGAGAGAAAAGTTCCACAAATTTTGTTGCTTGAAATTTAGTATAATATAGGTACCTAGATATTTATGGGTCATCGGCTTGCAAAGAGGTCAAAATGAACAACAAAACGACTTGTTGGCAGTTGCTTATTGATACAACGATTTTTATGGGTTGCTTGTAGTTCAGTAATTTTTTTTGTAAGGTTAAAAAAGGTATATCATTTGTCACTTTTCACAACAAAAAGATAATTCAAATAGCCTACAAACTGAAGAAATTAAAACATAAGAAATAGCTAATAGCAGAAACCATTTACTTCTGTCACCTGCAAACGGCAGAAGACACCTCTAACTTCGGGTCATTTATAATTTTCTTTCGTCATCAAACATCCTCCACTTTTCGCATCAAAAGACACACACAGTGTGTCGTGAATTCTTCAAAACGTTACAAAGGCATAAACGGGACACTAGGTACAATTCAGTGACTGGTTCTAATGAGCCCAGAGGCTACCATCTGCGCCATTAGTCGTGGCGTTTCTTTTTAACTGTCCAGTAAATATTTGCCAAGA
This sequence comes from Orthosia gothica, assembly GCA_949775005.1. Lineage (NCBI taxonomy): Eukaryota > Metazoa > Arthropoda > Insecta > Lepidoptera > Noctuidae > Orthosia > Orthosia gothica. Next base: position 142,509 of record CATKRY010000084.1, read on the forward strand.
TATCGCTAGAAAAGTCACTGTATTTAAAAGTAGACTTTAATGTAATGTGAGAGGGTTTGGGTTGGGTTATTAGGGCGATGTATTAAATAAAACATTAGCTGTAGTGTTATGTGAGCTGGGTTTTGATTTTGTTTTTTTATTTATAAGTAAGGATAACGAACTTTCAGTGTAAAAGATGGAAGCTGCATTGCAGTAATCAGAAAACAGACACCAAGTGCTAAATAAAATAAGAACTTAAGCAATAAAAGGAAGGACATTAGAAGGTCTTCAAGGTGGGTATGTGACAAGCTTTAGACGAGTATCATTTGATTTCAGCAATGGCGATATTAGAAATGCCCAGTGCCAGTAACATTTTGTTAATGTTTGACATTCCCATATATTTTTGACATATTTCCGATGGCTATCACATTGTTTTCGATGATAGATGGTCACTTGGCTTGGGCCTCTGAGGCTCTAGACAATAAGACTGCGTTATGTAAGAACGAATTAAGCGTAGAAATTGAAAAGAAAAAGTTATGAATGCAGATTGACGGTAGGTTGAAAGTTTGCAACATTCAATTGTAAGAACGTCAAGCGTTCAGTTGACAGTATTCAGGATTTGTGTAAACATGTTGACATTATAGCCTTGCAAGAGACCTGGCTACTGTCGCATGAAATATCGTACCTAGACACCATTAGTGACGATTTCAATTGTACGGGAACGTCAGCAGTAGACTCCACTGCTGGGATGCTACGAGGAAGACCACATGGTGGTGTGGCACTATTGTGGAGGAGGAGCGTCTACACAAACGTAACTGTGATTCCGAGTGATAACCCGCGTATAAGTGCAATTAAAATAGTGATGCAAGAAAGGTCAATGTTAGTGTTTAGCGTTTACATGCCGACTGACGTGGTGCGTAATTTAGCGGACTTCACGGACGTCCTCAGCGCGGTGAGTGCTATTGTTGATTCTTGCAATATTGAGTGCGTTTATATACTGGGGGATTTTAACGCTCACCCTACGGAAAGATTTTATGCTGAGCTAGTGGGGTTTTGTGGTGAACAAGACTGGTTGTGTATTGACATTGAACGTTTGGGTCTAGCATCAAATACGTATACATTTATAAGTCAGGCTCATGGGTCATCGAGATGGCTTGACCATTGTTTGGTTACCAAAGCGGCGGCTCAGACTGTTAGTAGGGTATATGTGAAGTATGATGTTGTGTGGTCTGACCACTTTCCTATGATTGTCGAATGTTATTTAGATACCGTTGTACCTAAGAGATGTGCGTCTAGTGAACATGTTAGTAACGGGATTACATGGGGAGAGAGGGACTTGGCTCAGATTCGATTGTATAATACTGAGTGTCATAAGCGTCTGAGATTGATAGATTTCCCAATGCAGTTCCAATATTGTTGTGATCATATGTGTACTGATATAAATCATAGGCATCTAATTGATAAAATGTATGGCCAGATTATTGGCGCTTTATGTGAATCATCGGTGGTGGGCCGCCATAGTAATAAACGCAAAAGGAAGATTGTTATTGGGTGGAATAGACATGTTGCCGATGCACACAGGCATGCTAGGGATAAATTTTTTTATGGTCCTGGTACGGTAGGCCTACTTCTGGTCGTTATTATGAGGACATGTGTGAATCCAGGAGGAAATTTAAATCTCAGCTAAAATGGTGCCAGGGCAGAGAAGATAAGATTAAAATGGATATTCTGGCGTCTAATCATGTGAATAAGGATTTTCGTGGATTCTGGAAAAACACGAAAAATCTTAGTCATAAGCCGAGCGTGCCTGTGTGCGTCGACGGTGTGAGCGATCCACAGGGAATAGCCGAACTGTTCAAAGATAAGTTTGAAGTGAAATCGTCATTAGGTCCGTCGCGGGCGGTGATCGATGTTGAGCCCATGGAGGAGTTGGGAGTCAGGGTTACTTCTAAAGACATTGCTTCTGTCATACAGTCTATGTCAAGGGGCAAGTCTCCCGGTCACGATGGGCTCAGCATCGAGCATCTTCGTTATGCGGGCCCTCACTTGCCGCGTGTTTTAGCTTTGTTGTACAATCTTTGTTTGAGCCATGCGTATCTACCCCCGGAGATGTTAAGAACAATAGTTGTACCCGTAGTTAAGAATAAAACTGGGCTATTGACGGATAGGAATAACTATCGACCTATCTCGCTGGCTACGGTTGTGTCTAAGGTATTGGACAGCGTGCTTAATTCGCAATTGAGTAAACATGTTCAATTGCATGACAACCAGTTTGGATTTCGACCTGGGTTGTCCACTGAAAGTGCGATTTTGGGATTTAAGCACGCTGTGGAGTACTATACAAGCCGTAGCACGGCAGTGTACGCCTGTTTCCTCGACCTATCGAGTGCTTTTGATTTGGTTTCCTACGATACTCTTTGGAAGAAGCTAAATAATGCTAACTTACCACCTGAAGTTATTAATATTTTTAAATTTTGGTACGGGAACCAGGTCAACAGTGTTAGGTGGGATGGGGTGTACTCGAGTTCATATGGTTTGGAGTGTGGTGTGAGACAGGGGGGTCTAAGTTCTCCCACACTTTTTAACCTGTACATGGACCAGTTGATTGTGGAGCTGAGCAGCACCAGAGTCGGATGTTATGTTGATGGCATATGTGTCAACAACATTAGCTACGCAGATGACATGGTGCTGCTCAGTGCCTCAGTCTGTGGCCTTAGAAAATTGGTGAGTCTATGTGAAAGTTACGCCAGTGCCCACGGCCTATTGTATAATGTGCGGAAGAGTGTCGTTATGGTGTTTGGGGCTGCTGGTAGATATCCAGAATCGGTGCCTCATGTTAAAATGAATGGTGTACCTTTGTCGAGAGTACAAACCTTTAAGTACCTTGGGCACGTATTGACCTCTAGCCTCAGAGACGATGACGACATTGAGAGGGAGCGGAGGGCGCTGTCGGTCAGAGCGAATATGATTGCCCGCAGGTTTTCACGTGCTTCTGCGGGGGTTAAGAAGACTCTGTTTAGGGCCTTCTGTACCTCGTTTTACGCCTGTAGCCTGTGGGTTCATTTCACGCAAAAATCGTACAGCGCCCTTCGCGTTCAGTATAATAATGCCTTCAGGGTGCTGATGGGGCTGCCTCGCTTCTGTAGCGCATCAGGGATGTTTGCAGAAATGCGCGTCGATTGCTTTTATGCACTGATGCGTAAAAGATGTGCATCCTTGGTGCGCAGGGTGCGAGCCAGCTCCAACGGCATCCTGGCCATGATTGCTGACAGGCTGGACTGTGTTCATATGAATCGTTGCTCCAGTATTTCAGTTGGAATGCTGAAGCAATGATCATTGAATCTTTGTAAATTTTTAAATTTTGTTCAAATTTATTGTGCTACTAACATAGGTATAAGTTTGTATTGTTACTAACACCATTATTATTATGTATGTTTAGGTTTAAGTTATTTTATCTGGGCCCTGTCGCCTGAAATAAATGAATTAATAATAATAATAATAATAATTGGCATGATAAACTGCTCAGCGAGCTCAGCTCAGCTTATGTGTTCAAAAATCACTCACTCTTACAGCCTTATAATAAGGGGCTAAAAGTTTTCTAGGATGCGGGTCTATGTGATGGCAACTCCTCTTCGGCGAGATGTGACCTTTGGCGAGAGAAACTCAAGACTCCTGACAATTTCATCGGGCCATCAGAGAGCTCTCCACCTGGATAAACTCGGCCGTGGTCGACCTGGAAAACCCTAAATAGACTCCGCACTCAGGTTGGCCGCAGCAAGGACAACCTCCACAGGTCGGGGTTTTCAGATCGCACTATTCTTCAGTGCTTGTGCAGCATCTCTCCGCAGACCATGGCCAATCTCACGGGGTGCGCAGCATGCCCTGTCACCTGCACTTGCGAAGACCTTATGACTGCGTCTCTAAATGGTGCCGCCGTGGCTGAATTCTGGGCCAAACACAACATTAAATTTTTTATATTTGCCATCGACACGCTAAGAAGAAGAAAAAGAGGGTGACTCAAGCGACATTCCGATTTTTTTTTACAATTTGTGCACACATTCGTTTTGTGATAAAAAATTATGCGTCAAAATTACAGTTACAAACCGTTTTCAAATTGCATAAACAAATTGAATACGTACAACTTGAAGACAATTACAGTTTTGCCTTTTGTTTCAACTATTTTAAACCGCAGTATCGAATTAACCATCTAAAATTTAATTTGTTAATAAATTAAATAGTTAGTTTAGTTTAAGAGACCAGTGTTATTATATGACAAGTTTAAAACCATTGTAATTAGTTAAGAGATCTGAATAAAGGGCTATTATTATTATTATTTCCTTTATTCAATCATTGTACATAGTTTTTACATTTTTAAATATTAGCTTATAAAAATAAAATAAAAAAACATTTAAAAATATAAAAATTAGTAGCCCACCGGTATCGGGAACAAGGTCCAAGCTACCGGTGGTTAGGGCTGCTGAGAGAGGAACCTCCTAACGATACGCGCCGTGTCCAGGAGTACCGCTTTCTGGATCACGCCCTTGATCCAGCTGCCCAACGAGAGCCTCCTCAGATGTTCATCGAGACTCTTAGCTATTATGCCATTGGCCGTCACGACTATCGGCACAATGACTGCTGTATTCACATCCCACATGTCGACAACCTCGCGAGCTAGATCAAGATACTTTTCTTATCTCTCTCAGCCTTCACGAGGTTCTCGTCATGGGGGACCGCTATATCAACAATCATTGCGCGACGCTCTAATCAGTCTATCACCACTATGTCAGGCTTATTGGCAACAATAGTCCTGTCAGTGATGATAGACCGATCCCAATACAACGTGACATTGCCATTTTCGAGAACTGGGTCGGGCACATACTTATAGTAAGGCACTTCCGATTCCACAAGATTGTATTTAAGAGCAAGTTGCTGGTGGATAATCCTGGCTACAAGGTTGTACTATAGTCTCCGTTAGCCAGACTAGAACAACCGGAAATAATGTGTCGGATTGATTCTCCCGGCCGGTGACATGCCCGACAGATGTCAACCGTGCCGTCCTTCACAATGTATTTCCGGTAGTTGTTCGTCATCATAACTTCGTCCATAATCGCAAAGACAAAACCTTCGGTTTCCCCGAAAAGGTCACCAAATCGAAGCCAGGCCACGGACGCTAAAATATCTACATCGGGCCCATATAGGACCCGGTAGAAGCGTCCGTGAAGTTCCTTGCTCTGCCATACCTCCCTGCGGTCATTAGTATCTAATACTATAGGTTTGTGCCAGTTCTCGTTAGCCAAGGAGAGCGGGGTAAGGCCCTTGTCCACCGTTACCACATCTTGATGCATACCCACGTCAGCAGCCTGGAAATATTCCCTAAGACTGCATACCTCGCGGTTGTGCAGGGTTTTAGCATTTAAAAAGCCACGACCTCCGCACTTCCGCGGTATATACAGTCTCATAACCGATGATCGTGGGTGATGCATACGATTTGCGGTAAGCAATGTGCGGACTCTCCTATCCAAGGCGTCAAGTTCTGTCTGAGTCCATTTGATTATGCCGAAAGAGTACATCAAGACCGGCATGATCCAGCCGTTGAAGGCGCGCACCTTGTTCCCACCTGATAAAAGACTATTTAGTACTTTTTTCAGGCGACCAAAGAAGCGCTCCTTCAACGATTGTTTCACTTCAGTAGCATTGATGCCTAGTGCTTCCGACATACCCAAATACTTGTAAGTTTCGGTTGAGGAAAGGGATCGAAGGTGTATGGAATCCGAGAGTTGTATTCCCACGGATTCCATAATCTGCCCTCGCTTTACATGCATGGCTGCACATTTGTCCACACCAAATTCCATCCTGATGGCGTCACTGAAGGTTTCTGTTACCTTCAGTAGCTTCATCAGTTGTAAGTTGTTGGGGGCAAAGAGTTTCAGATCATCCATGTAAAGGAGGTGTGATAGGACTTGACCACCTCTTCTCAACCGATAGCCCAGGCCCGAACCCTCCAGCAGTGTACTGAGAGGGTTCAGGGCTAAACAAAACCACAGAGGACTCAGACTGTCGCCCTGAAATATGCCGCGCTCGATCCTTATAGGTTCGCTGTTTTCCTGAATCTGTCGACATCCTGGATAGTGAAGGACCGTCCTCCACTGCCCCATACATGACGTCAGGAAGGCGCACAGAGTTGCATCAATTTTATACAACTCCAGCACCCTCATGAGCCATGTACGTGGCACTGAGTCATAGGCCTTCTTGTAATCTATCCAACATGTCGCCAGATCCTTGCGGGAACGGCGAACCTGTTGGCTAATGGTAATGTCTATGAGGAGCAGCTCCTTAGTACCGCGGGACCCGTTCCTACATCCATTCTGAGAAGCAGACATGATGGAGTTATTCTCAATATGCTGTTTAATTTTAGCTCTCAGAATGGATGTAAAAACTTTATAGACCGTCGGTAAATATGTTATCGGTCTATAATTTTTAGGTTCCGCAGTACTACCTCATTTGTGGATAAGGTGGGTTATTCCTGTCGTTAGGAACTGGGGCAGCGATCCTGACTCTAAGGCAGACTGGAACTAAGTTGCCAAACGAGCGTGCGACCTTTGGAACCATTTAATCCAAAAGTTGTGCAGTCCGTCCGGCCCCGGCGATTTCCAGTTAGGCAACGGACGGACTGCACGAGCTACATCTTGGGGGCTGATGGTAACTGCCCCCATTTGTGGTATCAAATCGCACGCTCGTTCGACCTTCCGAGTCAAGTCACCCTCGGTGTAACTGACAGGCACCGACCAGATATTGCGCCAGAACGAATACATGGCGCCATCATCTGGTAGGCGAGTATCAGTCACACCTTGGTCAGGTCGCTCCCAAGCCCTATAAACCCACCTTTCGTTGCTCTGGAATGTGCGATTCTGAGTGTATCGCTCCACTCGCCGCTTGTACCGACGAATACGGCTTGCCCATGCATAGATCTTCTGCTTCAGGAAGTCGATACGCTCTGTGACGCGGGACAGATAATCTCGAGAATTGATATCCGTCCCTGAGAACGCCCGCCTCACAAAGCGCATCACTCTAGGGCGAGTGTTGCCCTCCCTGAAGCAGATAAGCTTGCCGATGAGTGCTCTAGCCTCACCGATACGACGCTCAATCCTGCACTGCCAAGCTGGTATAGCTGGTCGTGTAGCTCTGTCAGTTTTGGGAAACTTGACGTTAGCTACACGACATGCCGCTGCAGCCGCACAGTACAAGATCGAGTGGGTATCGGCAAGGTCTTTGCTGCTATCTAAAACATTTGATAGCTGTGAATCTAGAGCACACACCAGCGCCCTATTTTTCTTATGCATGGGCAGACGAGGTAATCGAGGTCTAAGCTCAGGCGGTGTGGAACGATACTCTCGGAATGCACAGTCCAAAGCGCTCCTCAGTCGTTCATTGCACTGGGTACTCACAGATATAGCCCCGTCGTCGTCATCCTCTCCAACATGGTCGGGTCGCGGTGAAAGACTGGGTTGCATTAGCACCGCGGCCGGTGGCAAGGCAGGCGAGACACGGCTACTCCGTGATTCCTCACGCAGTCTATCAAGTACGGCGTCATCGTTACTAACATAGTTCTAATTTTACTAACCATCTTTTGAGTCATGGATACTCGAATAAAGAGAAATTCTATTATATTCTATTCTATATATCCCACAATACTACATTGATGTGATGACCAGTTGTCGTAAGAGAAACAAGTTGATAGCTACTTAAATGGAAATAATAGACTTTGACGAGGTTTCTAAAATGCTGAAGACAATCATCATCAGTCTTTTAATGTTCCCACTGCTGGTACACAGGCCTCCTCTCTGTTAGAGGGAATGGGCTTAAGATAATAGAAAAACCGGCCAAGTGCGAGTCGGACTCGCGCACGAAGGGTTCTGTACCATTATCGCAACCAAAAACGGCAAAAATATCACGTTTGTTGTATGGGAGCCCCCCTTAAATATTTATTTTATTCTGTTTTTAGTATTTGTTGTTATAGCGGCAACAGAAAAACATCATCTGTGAAAATTTCAATTGTCTAGCTATCACGGTTCATGAGATACAGCCTGGTGACAGACAGACAGACATACAGACAGACGGACCGCAGAGTCTTAGTAATAGGGTCCCGTTTTTACCCTTTGGGTACGGCACCCTAAAAAAATATAGCAGAAAATGCTGTGCTGGTTGAAAACTAAAGAAATAAACATTTTTAAGAATAAACCTGGTCGGTTATTTCTTTAAACCAGTCATGGCGGTCAAACCCGTGAAGTGGATCACAATAAAAGACCAAAAAGAGGGGCAAAAAATAACCCATTGAAATTGTCAAGGCATTATGAGCAACTTTGGCCACAAGGAACACCTATGTCTCAAACAAAGCTGGATGATATAAAATCCCTTCTTCACCTCATTCCATCTGATGCGAGATAAATTATGAAAATTTTACTGGATCTCGTGACTTATTAGATGATGTTGAAGGTTGTATGGACTTATTGATTTTGAAGCAGAAAACAAATAATAAAAAAAACCGGCCAAGTGCGAGTCGGACTCGCGCACGAAGGGTTCCGTACTTGGTAAATTGCGGTTTACGATTTATGAAGTATTAAAATAAAACTACTTACTAGATCTCGTTCAAACCAATTTTCGTTGGAAGTTTACATGGTAATGTACATAATATATTTTTTTTAGTTTTATCATTCTCTTATTTTAGAAGTTACAGGGGGGCGGGACACACACATTTTACCACTTTGGAAGTGTCTCTTGCGCAAACTATTCAGTTTAGAAAAAAATGATATTAGAAACCTCTATATCATTTTTGAAGACCTATTCACCCACATGTATGAGTACGATGAAAAATATTTTTTTTAGTTTCAGTTTCAAGTATTGGAACCCCCAAAATTTATTGTTTTTTTCTACTTTTATGTGAAAATCTTATTGCGGTTCACAGAATACATCTACTTACCAAGTTTCAACAGCATAGTTCGTATAGATTCGGAAAAAAGTGGCTGTGACATACGGACGGACAGACAGACAGACAGACATGACGAATCTATAAGGGTTCCGTATTTTACCATTTGGCTACGGAACCCTAAATATATGGTACAGTGTAGTGAATAAACTTTGAAATCTTTGAAGCTCATTTTCTCAGCTTTCGTTAAATGACGCTTAATCGGTGCTTCGCCACGTTTTCGATGATAGAATGTCACTTGTAGGCAAGTGACATTCAAC